>JAYMFT010113632.1:0-44571 GCA_038088735.1 Panulirus argus
ATCTAGGTTAGGTTAGGTAGTAAATGAGGTAGACCGCATCCTATAGTGTTTGATACTGTGGTAGACCGCATACTATAGTAGCACCGACAATCATACGTAGGGCAGATCAAGATCCCATGAAGCTCCTCCTTGTAACGAAGCCTAGTAGACGCGCTACTCAACACATCCTAACTTTGTGACGAAACCTAATACGGACGCGCTGTTCAACGCATCCCAACCCCTTACTTAGCCTCATACAGCCACCGTCTGACCCTTAGGGGTAATGTCTTCTTCGTCCCTTACTGTGTGTGGCGCCACTCGACGCAAATCACATTTAAACTTTCTCAGCTTCTTTGCGTTCCTCCCGCTCTCTCCTTTTTTATGAGCCCGATTCCCCACTGCACCCCATTACCCCCTTGGACCTGCCACACCCCTAATCGTCCTTGCACTTTAGGATATCCAAGCCCCCATCACACCCGTTACTCCTTAACCTGCACCAGATCCAAGAAATTCTGAATATTGTTTTGGTCTTAATAACATTTTAGCATCGTAGGTCGAAAGTAGGGAATCATTTCTCATCCAGACACTAACCCTGGGTCTTGGCAGTACTGGTGAGACCCTCAACAACACCCCTGGGTCTCGGCAGTACTGGTGAGACCCTCAACAACACCACTGGGGCTTGGCAGTACTGGTGAGACCTAAGTGGTACCCCGTGGCTGTGGCCCGGGTGACTTCTCGCCACCTGTGGTTTCTCTGTCATTACCCAGTCTGTCTACAACACTCCTTGTGTGAGGCTCATATAAACACCAGTGTTGCATTACAATAGCCTTTTGTGGCACTTGCCCTTTTGCTCAATTGTACACACGGATTTGCATCGGGCGACCCCGGGTTCTTTGTGGGCCAGTCCACATCAACAACGCTGGAGCTATACTCTGAGGAAAAGATAACAGTGATAGAAAAAGTTAGTTATATACGATTTAGTCGAGTTGTTCTAACCACCCGTCTATACACCCTATTGTCGTGTTAACGTATACCGTGATGGTCGGTTATCCCAGGGTCTTCCTTTGTGATTAGCGGCCTTCCCATCCGCAGGAAATGTGTGGGCGACAGTTCTGTGAATCCTTCGCGTCGTCTCTCGAGATGGTAAGGCAAGCACACACACACACACACACACATACACACACACACAGATAGATAGATAGATAGAGAGAGAGAGAGAGAGAGAGAGAGAGAGAGAGAGAGTATGATTATCACTGTCAGATCACAGCGTACACCAGTACTCACCCTTATGTTACACGTCACACGCTTTAACGCTCCTCCCTCCAGCTGGATCCCTTAGCATGCATCAACCCTTAGTAGTCACCTCCCTCCCTTTTATGACGTGATGGCCTCCATCCCCGACGTGTCCATTCCATTAAGAAGTCCCCCTTTTTTTATGTGTGCCTCGCCTTGTAACGTATTCCACCCCTTTTAAGTATCCCGCATCCTTTTAAGCCTTCCCTTAACCTGTCTCACTCTTTCTTATCACACCAGCTGCAGGAATAACACACTTGCTACGACCACCAGTCCCTCCACTACGAATTCGGATTTTGGTAGGTTTTCTTTTCTTGTGGAGGTCCAGGTATGTGTGTGTGTGTGTGTGTGTGTGTATCAACTTCCTGGACTGGGGGACATACAACTCGGGAAGTGATTGATCGTGGATATAATCGAAAGAAAACGGACACTCCGAACATATCAAAGAACCTTGGATATGACTGAAGTTTCTGAACAGGGTTGAGGACCCTGAATATGACTGTGGGACCCTGGCATGACTGTGGGACCCTGGCATGACTGTGGGAGCCTAGCATGACTGTGGGAACCTAGCATGACTGTGGGAACCTAGCATAACTGTGGAAACCTTGCATGACTGTGGGAACCTAGCATGACTGTGGGAGCCTGGGATGACTGGGAACTTGAAAATAGCTGGGAGTCACGGCTAATGCTAATATGACATCTTGGGCTTTTTATGGGAATTTCTACGAGCAGCTCGGTGACTGAGCACAACTGGCATGAACGTACATACGTGACTGACAAGAGGGAATAACCAGTTAAACACCGTCGGACGACAGTGACGTACTTACGACCTGAACTAGGGGAACTGGCTGTAACGGGGTCTTCACTGCCGGGCTAATGCAGGACTGGAGTGTGGGTAGGCAGTCGAATCTTGTTCAGTACTCCCCATAAATCTCCATAAACACGTTGAAAAGATGAACGATTTCTCCTCCCTCTCGCTTCATATCTAATGAGATGGAAACGTCAGTCACAGACCCTCACGAGAGAATCAACCTCACTTTACTTATTCAGTCGTGACGCCCTCGAAGCACGAGTTTTCCTGCCGATGGCGTTTCGGAAAAGACAGTGGACACGTTCTTCTCAGATCACGCCTGACAAATTCAAATTCTCGTTACTCGTACTTACATAACTGCATTTATGGCTTCGTAACGAAGTTGGCCGGATCCATGTCGGCCATCCTGTGGAGGAGTTACAGTAAGATGGCGTGGGTAGCCCGGGTGGGAGGAGGAGGTGATCTTGGTGGAGGAAGAAGATGCAGCAAAACGGTGAGAGAGGTGAGCGTATGGTAGGGTGGCTCCGAAGCCCAAGTACAGAGAGATGCTATCAGAGACACCCCAAGACGTCTCTGCCTCCAACCACTTGATACTTAGAGATACGTAGGTTTAAGAGTAACAAGTCACAGTGAATCTTGAGTGATAGGATGCCGAGTATGGCGCGTAGGTCGGTTGGTACCAAAAAAAGCCGCGAGTCTTATCGATAGTAGCTGTGTGCCTTGCGGCTCTGGTCATGTCTGTGGTATTGGCTCTCTGTACCACATTAATGTGTGTTTGGTATTGGCTCTCTGTACTACAGTAATGTGTCTGTGGTATTGGCTCTCAGTACCACAGTGATGTATTTTTACCTTGTATATATATATATATATATATATATATATATATATATATATATATATATATATATATATATGTATGCACACACACACACACACACACCACACACACCCTAGCCTATTACAGGTACACATTATATCGACTAAGCCTTAGTTAAGGATGAACACCTGGGTGGACTGTGGAAAGGCTGTGTGTGTGTGTGTGTGTGTGTGTGTGTGTGCGTCTTGCTGAATACGTGTTTTTTGATGTCCTGTCTACACACCCCCGTCCTCTAGGCATTGGAATAGTTGTGAGATGGTATCATTCTTCTGCCAGAGGGTGGGACAAACACCGATCTTTCGGAACTAGCGGGCCCAGGTGTCACACCCTAGTGTGTTGTCACCTCGCTACAAGTGTTCCGCATTATTCACTGGAGTCGTTTCCCGGAACAGGCTCTCTGATGGTTATCAAGCCTGTATCGCGTCACTCAGCATTATAGAACTTACATAAATACCTATATTCCAGGCAAATAAGTTCTCTTTGGGGCAATATCCTCTATTACTGTCCACAGTTTAGATAACCTTAAGCATAAGAGTTATTTATATGTGCAAATTCTCCCTCAACATACAGAATAACTAAGCTGTAATTCTCAATCAAGAGAATGGGAATAACTTTTCTGTGGATCGACGTGTCGGTGGTGTGTGGACGCTGCCGCTACCCTGGCAACCACTTGTTTACAAATAACACAGCCCCGAGTGGTTGGTTCCCTGGTTGAGAGTATCAAGAGCTAATCATGAAAGATAATATAACTTTATCATAGCTGTGTCCTGTTGGAGAACCAAATTCATCGTCGTATCAACATTCCAATCCCTGAAAATGATACAAGTTCTTTAACCAAGGAGAAATTAATTGCATATCTCTTTACGTTATTCGAAATTAGTGTTTCAGAAAGTAGTAAGAAAAATGGTGTTTAACTGATTATCAGAGCCAACACAGGTCTTTTTCATGGAAAGTACTTTTACAGTACGTGATGAATAAGCAAGTTCTTATTCTCTAAGAACTGAGAGTGTTTCGCATTTACCACGGTTTGTATTATGAATGTGAGGTAAGCTACTTCGACATGCGTTTTCATTCATCATCACCTTGTAGACGAAGTACTGGAACAAACCACTACGAATGTCCTTTGACAGTCAGCAAGCACGGCTATAATCAAGTGCTTCGGAAAACTACTACGAGTGTCCTTTGACTGTCAGTAAGCACCGTCGTAATCAATATTAGACTGCCTCATGAGGGGGGAATTCACCTCGATCAATGGTGGTAAATGTACGTGTAGGATGTAGTTACTTGAGGAATGGTTGCCTAGGGGCGCAGTGTTACTGAAATCAAATTTGTGCTTTAAAATTACTGTTATCGTCTCTTCACATAAAATCTGTGAAGATACTGGAAACTCGAAAGAACATCCAATCTAAAAATGAAACCCAAGGTATACCCTCGAATCCAACGATCTGTTCAGATACAAGGCTGATTTTTGTTTCTTTTCGCAATCACATCAAAATATTTCCGTTCTCTACTACATACCATCACTCCCGTATGACATACACGACGTAAATATATGTATAACATACATTTCATGAAACTTAGGAAATATGATTTTTTTCATCTTTTTCTGTGTGATGCACATTACATGGTGATGCTGAAAAAATGCTAAGCATATAGTTTATAATTCTCTCTTCCATCCTCATCCATCGCCCTCCAAGACCTACTGTCTTTTGTTTAGAAAAAATCTCTGAGTAACAAAAACAACACAATTTTCATCGCCTTTTATCATTCCCTAAGACAATAACAGTAATTTCGAAAAATGTCAGAAGTTTCTTTCCTATAAAGACACTTCGGCCTTAACCGTAACAAAACTCATTTTGACCAACAGACCAGCACAGTTATTTTGCCTTGCCTTGTACACTAATCACTCTTGTTGAAGGTGAGAACCCTATCATTGACAAGAACATCTATAATATGTTACCGTACATTTCTTTTCCAGTTGAAATCTTTTTGCGCTAACATTCAATACAATATCAAGTAATATCATGGGTAAAGTACTGTGGAAAACAGTTTCAGATGAAAAAACTTGTCTCAGAATAACGACAGGCGATTGAAATACTGTTCATTGTGAAATGATTACGCTGGATATCGTAATAGGATTGCCGTACAGAAAGGCATGACTGCCCTGTGATATTTTTAGCATGGTGATAAACAGGTTCTAGATCAATATGAACTGATGATGTCTGGCTCAAGACTTGGAGCCTTAATGTACATATCTGCGACCTTATACAATAAACAGTGCGTGTGAAAAAAATACGTACAAGACACTCAAAAAGTATGTGAAGTTCAGTGTGTCTAAACATGTTCTTGTGTGGGATCTGACAAGTCATGATACGAAGAGAAGACCAACTTAGTTCCTGAGTGGCTGGAGCAGACCAGCAGGAGCCGCCACCATGCCCCAGTCGGCCAAGAAAGCCCTCAAGGTTACAACAGAGATTGACATTCATGCGGTGAGAGCATCCATTGTCTTGCCCTTTAAAACTGTTTTGTATATTAGGATGAATTGCTTTTGTGGATTAAATACCTTGCTCAATGTAGGATGTATAGTTTTTGCTTTAACAGGTGTTCCATTACATAACTAGGCTTCAGGCATGTTTAGTGAAATAACTGAATGGCCGATGAGGGACACAAAAAGATTTTCGTAAACCTTATTAGGCTTCTTGATTAGAATAGGACTTATTTAAGGCTTCTTGATTAGAATTCGACATATTTAAGGCTTCTTAATAAGAACTGGACATTAAATATTTAAGTCTGCTTGACAACACACGGGCTTAGTGACTGTTTTCTCAATAATACAGTTTTTGGACAGTGGTTATGTTTTTTCTCATTTGCGACCGGGTTTCAAAATCCTCCATTATATAATATCTTGCACCGCATTTTATTTTATTTTGAAATTTCCCACCATATTTCATGTGCGTTCACTGAAATGCATTCCTGGTGGAAAATAGGTAAACACTGATAAAGTTTAAAGTTCCGTCGCTGTATTATTAGACTAGAACGAGGTTTTAAAATCATGCCTTATATCACATTTGAGATATTATAGACTTTAAAAGCTACCATTACATAGAGTTTTTGTGGTATTTAAAAGTCTTATTACACACTTTTTTGTTTAAGTACGTATGAAACAGACTTTTTATTCTAATTGTGTTGCCCATGTTCTCGTTGTATCAGAGTAGAATACGTCTGTGAGAACATTTCATGTATAACGTTGCATGTACAGTTTTAATACGGTCCAAGGTTTTTTCTCAAATGGATTTGGGAATGAAAACTGGAGCTGCGACTTTTTTTTTTTTCGTTCCTAAGTACTGTACTGTGTAAAGTCTTCAAAGTCGTTGGAGAGAGCAAGCACAACTGGTCAGTCCTCTTCCGCTTAGGCTCGTGCCTAATCAAATCTTGGCGTATTGGAGCTGTACGCTTAACTACAAAAAGATACAAAAAAGAATGTTACTTTTCTTTCTAGAATCTCCTATTAGTTCGATATTGTACCGAATGGTGAAGTATGCCATTCTCTCGCCAGTGCAAAACTGACTCATCCATGACTTTATGGTTAAACTATAGTATAAACCAGACCTGGATATTTTCCATAGACCAAACACCCGAGTCAAACCGGTTGGGTCAGGAAGGTGCCTGTCTAGTATTTGAAGTCAAGTGAGGAAGTGTGAAAGTAGAGTCATTCTTACAAAACACTGGTGGTGTTTGTGTACTCAAATACCATAATTTCAGCACATTTGAGCTACTTATAGTGAGCGGCAACATCCGAGACGAATGTTTTCTTCCTGCACTTGCAACACGCGTCTTCCACACACCCCCTGTAGTACAAGAACTGCTGCTCTATTCTGTCTTACGTTAACATAAAAAAAATTACACAGTCGAGGTCAAGTGGTGTGTTCAAAGTCAGCACGACTTCTCGCACGCAAGTCGATAAAGCAGACCTCCCTCAGTACTTTCAGTGTAAAGACTACAATTTAGATATTGTAGTGAATTTTTTTTGTATCTCATAATTCAACCGATGCTTCACTTGGTCACGGACTAGACACTGTCTGTACTTGCTGCAGCAGCCTTGGTGTTAAGTTTAAATTCCCCTCTCACTCAACGCTTATACTGTTGTCCATTTGGTTGGTTGGCTTCATCTTCACATCTCCATCCTCATTATGCATTTTACCTAACGTACTGTGCTTGGCCGTAGATTATTTAACACTACCCGTTTCTGGGCTTTTGTGTGTGTGTGTGTGTGTGTGTGCTGTAAAAACAAAGTGTGTATTTCAATGTACGGTCAGCATCATCCCACAATAATTATAAAAAAAAAAAAAAAAATGGATAGATCATCCTGAGAAGCATGACTCAGTTTGGCTTCAGAGTCTGAAAAATCATGTCAAATCTTTTTTAAGTTTTTACGCAAGGGTATCACGGGTTTTCCAGGAAAGGGAAGGGTGGGTGAACTGCATACATCTAGATCTCGGGAAAGCATTTGACCTTGTACCTCTTCTTAGATTTATATGGAAGCCAGAGCAGAAGGGGGGCATTTACGGGATCCTATTAAGCTAGCTGAAAGATTTCTTGAGTCAAAGGAATACGAAAACAGTGATTACTGGCAAGTTTTAAGGCTGGAGAGATGTGACCAGTGGAGTAACTCAAGGATCAGCGCTCGTCACTGTAATGATCTTAGTATATGCAAACGATGAACTTGACTGCGAGTCCAAGCAACTATTTCAATATGTTTGCTGATGAGGCACGAATTATGAAGCCAAGTAAAATCAGAGAATCATTATCGTACTTTATGGTGTTGCAAAAATATATGAAGGGAGTTTGGAATTTAATGTAGATAAATCCCATGTAAGAGAAGTTCGAGAAAATGGTAGAAGATTCAAATATGCGTATACTGTGAAATGAAATTCTAAATAAAGAGGAGAGAAGGATCTGGGCATGATTATGAATTCTACGGTATTACTAGAAGACTATATCAATAAGAAATAAAAAAATATGTACAGATTATTTGCCAATATCCCTACCTTACCCTCCTACCCCATGAACCTCACAAGGATTGGCCAATATGACGGTACTGTTTAGATACACGGTTAAGAAATTATAAAAAATAACATTCATATGACCAGCTACTGAACATGTTGCAGTCATTTGGAAACCGTACTTTATGAAACACGTAAACAAGACAGAAATAGTACAGAGAACAGTCACACGGAGGGCTCCTACCTTTAAAAGATTTAAATCTACAAGGAAAGACTTTAAAAGCTAAACCTTCCAGCCTAAAAAGAACAAACATTAAGAGTTGTTATGAATATGTTTAAATATATGAAAGGACTGGAAGGTATAGATAAACAGCAATATGTAACACCTGCAATGAGATTGTAGATTGTAAGTGTGAGGTAGAGAGAATGTAAGGAAATTTACCACAAGATGTCCTGTGTCCCAAAATTATTCACAGTTTTAAAGAAAGTGTTATAATGTAATATAATAAGACGGGACAACGAGTATTGCTCAGTCCTGCTGATATAGAGTTAAGTAAAAACACCTTATTCCTCTGGTGAACTCATTGGACCGAGTATGCTGGTAGCTCCCGTATGTCAATATATTTGATGATGACAATAGCCGAATAAGGCTGTCCCAGTCATATCAAAGTTCTTTGTTCACATAACTATTTTCTGTCGGTAAGAGCGGCCTCATGCTACACGGATCATTTCCACGCCATGTGGTTCATGCTCACGATGACATTCAGCCATGCTAAGCATTTCCCTTGAAGCAAACTCGAAGTGCACGGTGAACCACAATTATCATGTTATGGGCGCCTGACCTCGGGGAGGAAGTAGTAGTCCTTGGCCGCTGTTTTCAAGTGAGCCGGTACAGAGGTTACAAGGTCATTTGTGGTTTTGGTTCAAGAACCAGATGGTACCTCATATTTCAGTCTGAAGAGATTTTACGTTTGATCTTACGGATATGTGCAGCAAAGGCATGCAACTCATAGGCTTTTACGAAGCAAAACTGGATAACCTAAAGCACAAGTACGGGAATTAGTTTAAAAAATCAGTGTTAGAAAGCGGATGAGGTATTCTGTTTGCCAGCTCATATTTCGCACATGGTACACATGTAAAGCAGATAAAGGAAATGATAACTAATTTAGGACGTTATGGAAAAAAAAAACTGCAAGGATACTAATTGTTTCATATAAATATGTTAACAAAATTCATTGACTGAAACAGATAGCAATATACAATTGCCTTTTATAAAAAATTATCAGAATTCTTTGGTCGAATTTGGTAACAATATACCAATTGTTTTATACAAAAATTTTTACCAAAATTCGTTGATCGAAGTAGATAGCATATGATGAACGGATATGAATTCCATCCCGGCGGTAATGGAAGAAATTCCAGCACGATCGTAACATTAGAACCACCCATGATCAGGGGCAGGTGCATCAGCCTGTGACCAGCACACCTCGGCTACAAGGAGGCGACGGTGGCCAGGTGGGAGCGGGCCTGAGAGGTGACGACTGCTCCAACGTTCCATTATGGTGGAGTTGTTAGGGTAGGGAGGACGGTGAGAAAAAGATATACCGCAGAGTTGTGGAAATGCTCTACGCTGGGGAATGTCAACTCGACGTCACTTACAGAAGTAAAATGTCTTGTTTTATTGATTACTTGGAAGACCGTAAAAAAAAAAAATAAAGCGAACACGCATGAGAAACTTCTGAGTGAAAAGCAAAAAATTTAATTTCAGATTTTTATCTTGGAGAAATTTTGGTATAAGCAGAGGAATGTGGGATGTGTGCGATCCTGTCTCACGGTGAAACGCTGTGGTTATCTATTTGTACTGTCCGGAAAGGGAGCTTTACACTCATGGAGGACCCCATCTCTTTAACATTTTGTACTATCATACATCTTAATTCATGCAAGCTGTCTGCATTAACCGTGCCCTCAGTCAATCTGTTCCATTCATCCATCGCTCTCATATTATAAAAGCAATTCTTTACGTCCTTTTTCATAAGTTTCGTACTTAATTTCATGCCATGTCCTCTGGTTGCTCTGTCCTTACATCTTTCAAAGAACTGTCCACTGTCCACATCGTCAGTCTCTTTAAAAATCTTAAATACTGTGATCAAGCCACCCTTAAGTCTTCTCTCTTCCAAGTTGCGTAAATATAAGACTCCAGCCTTTCCCTGTACCTAAGCCCTCTTAATTCTGTTGCAATCTTTGCTGTTGTAAGGAAGTGGAACAGATACCGTCTATTGATGGAAGTTCGTCTGAGCACGGTGCAGAAGACGGAGGTTAAGGCAAACTAGGTAAAAACAGGGTTAAAAAAAATGTCGACCTTGAAATGGAAGACATCATAATGGGGAAGAGCAAGGGTGTAACGACACGTACTAATCGCTTCCTTCCGCTTAGCTGATACGCACGAGTCTGTCGCCGCTGAAGTAGAAAGCGGGAGATGTTCCTTAAAATGGTTAATAGAATTACCTGAAATACAGATTCTCAGCCTTTTTCGAGAAGTGGCTACTGAAACTCGACGTAGGTAGGTGTAAAATTTATTCTACTACAAACGTAGCACTGGTGTTATTTCTAACATTAAATGAACTATTTTTGTCTATTTTGTACAAAAGCGAAAAATTTCTGGTGACTTAGAAGTTTAACAAACACTTGAAATAATTATCAGTATAAACAGAAGTACACAGTGATCCTGTAACTAGAAATGTTTGACTAAGCTTGGAGGAAGAGGTTTAACATCTACGTAGGGAAATACATAACAAAGTCATTGAAAGCTAAAATAAGGTGCCGGCTAACTCCTCAGGTGTCCAAACAAGCCACTCACTTTAAAAGATACTTGACGACTGTTTTCTAGGTTATATATCATGGCTCACTATAGAAAAATAAGCCATCGGTTCTTCTAACAGGTTACTACGTTACAAATTATAAGTATGGTCTTTGCAAGACTCCATGATACATTAAAACTGACTCGACTCCACTCACACTTCAGATGCAATTTACCCTGCATGAAGAAAATTGAATGAATTTTTATATTTGTTCGACACACTTCTCATGAATACTTTGAACAACATTTTTTACTGGTTTATGTAAATCGATTATCATCTTAGCCCACAAAATCTTAGATAGATTACTGATTATGGGGGTATTTAAGTCAAATACTGTGATCCGATACTTTGTACACTTCAAGCGAGAGACGAACTTATCCAAGCAGTCAGCCAGACAGAAGTGAACGTCATTGAGGGCAATGTCCCCCCCAACTCGTGACGGGAGCTTACTGTTGGGGTGATGATATTTCTGGGTGTGTGGTGGAAACACTGCTTGTCCCACGGGCTTTACATATATTCATGGTTTACTATAGTGAGCAGTGAGTGCTCACTGTACACGTTATTCTCTTTCAACTACCCACTGACATACGGTATCTCTGCTTGGACTTTGCATATCCCTTGATAGCGTGTATACATGTCGTAACCCACCGTTTACATGTAGCAGGTTGAGTGCAAGAGGCAGAGAATTTGTAATACAAGTGACATGGCTTATTCCCCAAACTTCTGCATTTATTTAAGGTGACAAGCACCCCAGTTATTACTGAGAGTTCTTATTTCCATGTACCTTCAGCGTACCTTTTAATAAAGTCAGACTTTTACCAGCGTGGCTTGTGATTTAATATTAGCGTGTATACTTTAGGTGTCGTGCCCAGGGGTGTGGTTGCCGGGCAGGGGCCGCTGCTCGCTCTCCCTCTGCATGTTAGGCTTCCACACCCGTACCAACAAGCTGCCTCCGGTTTTCCCGCTCCTCTTCCACGAGAAATTTAAGTTTGAGAGGGTAAGTATCTTTAAAGACTACGACCTCATTATATAGTACACAGGAAGAATAAGGAATCCTGCTGTACCACAACGTGCTTACCCTTATTACCATAAATGAATTCCAATATATATATATATATATATATATATATATATATATATATATATCCTTGTTTATCAGTCACAGCGTAGAGGTTGAGGCAAACGTAAGATTCCAAAAATTTGAAGATAATTTGGCAGTGGATATAACCAGAATGATTTATTTTACGACAGCCTGTGTGCAGTCTCCATTAATATTCATGATCTCTCAGGGTTGGGCACTTTTACTTTTGAACTTTAAGATTTTTTGTATATCAATCTAATGGATTCCCTACAGTTAGCTAAAACTATATTTGTTTGCAAAGAATGTACTTGTGCATAAGAGGGCTATACCTCTAGTGGCTCACGGCCACTAAACAAATATCACTTTAAAACTGTTAATGGTTCGCACGTTTCACAGCCTTTGCCTCTGTCATCATGATTTTTCTTGCGTGTAGGATAGCATTTCATCCCTTACTGTGCTCATTATTTCAAGGCTAATTTTTCCAAGGAGAGTCCATATCACACCTTTTCATTGTTGCTCTTCTGAGTGGATTATCTAGTGCCTGTGTTTGCCACTTCAACTTCCGCTTAGGCAACAAAGCCTAACCCGTCTTCAACTAAACTTTGCTGTCCACACCTGTCCATTGGCCCGCCCCCAGACCTTTGTGGGCGTGCGAAACCTGAGCGTGTTGGAGCGGGTGTTGCAGGCGGAGACGGTGTACTTGGAGCTGGTGCAGGAGGAGACGTCCGGGGAGACAGTGCTGGCTGTGTTCGAGTCCTCCGTGAGAGACCTGCTCTTCCCCCGGCCCGCCGAGCGGCTCTCTTACTCCGGCGTCGACCTCGACCTTCTCATGGAACCCACTAGGGACTTCCCGGTGAGTTAAAGATATGCAGGTAGGCGGAGAAAATTCCTACAAAGTTGGAGGACTTCCACGATAACTTGCGAGACTTTTCCTACGTTGGGAGGCTTCACGCAGCTGATGAATTCATGGGTTATCAAAGTTTCAGAAATACTGGAGGACTTCCTGGTAAGCTAGAGAACTTTTCCAGTGTTATGAAGTTTATTAGTATACTGTGAGACTTCCACGTAAAACGGCGAACTTCGGTATTTTGGGGCTCCCAAGTAAAACGGAGATTCCCAGGAAGGAGGGAATTTCATGATGAGCTGGGAATTTTATAAGTTGATAGGCTTCCGTGTATGGGGTTAGTTAAAGGGATTCGAGGCAAAGCCACGAACCTCCTGTGAGATAGGGAAGCTTGATAAGCTGGGGACTTGTAATGAAACTTAGGAACATTACGGTAAACTGGGATACATGAATGATTATTAAAACTTGTATGAATAAGCTGAGGAGACTTCGAGAAGCAAGTCTGAGATTACTTAAGAACAATCCTCTGGGTACATGTCATTATTTACAGTCAGAAGATGAGATACCGGTTCTTCGGTAGATGTTTGGGGTGTTTGCAGCTACGTTTCCAGAATTTCAAATTGTGTTACTACTTAGTTAAAATAATGTTGTAAGTACTAGGAAGGGTTGCACATGATACAGACAGACGAAAACAGATTTATGAATGAGAAGAAACTTGGTTTACGAGACGGTACACTTCCAGGGCATCATCTCGCCCAAGATCGAGGTCTCGACCAGGACGAGTGTGAGCGAGACGAGGACGCCCCTCCACCAGTGTAGCCAGGACAACGTCAGCTTCGGCCACGCACACAATAAGGGCACTAAGGTAGGTGCCTAGGGTCTGGCAGTCTGGGTTGCCTTCGATCTACGGCAAATATTCCGGAGGAGAGGTATTCGCTGGCAACCAGACGGACATGTAAGAGTACGACTGTGTTCCCTCTCAGCCAGAGGAACTAGGGGGAGTAGAAATGTGTCCCTGAGGAACTAAGGGGAGTAAGACTTCGTCCCCTCTCAACCAGAGGAGATAAGGGGAGTAGGATTGTGTTCCCTGTCAACCACAGGAACTAAGGGGAGCAGGACTGTGTTCCCTCACAACCAAAGGAACCAAGGGGAGTAGGATTGTATCCCCTCTCAACCAGAGGAACTTATGGGAGAAGGAATGTGTCCCCTCTCAACCAGAGGAGCTAAGGGGAGTAGGATTGTGTCCCCTCTCAACCAGAGGAACTAAGGGGAGTAAGACTTCGTCCCCTCTCAACCAGAGGAGCTAGGGGGAATAGGACTGTGTCCCCTTTCAACCAGAGGAGCTAAGGGGAGTAGGATTGTGTTTCCTGTCAACCAGAGGAACTAAGGGGAGTAGGATTGAGTCTCCTTTCATACGAAGAAGGAGGGTGTTCCTTCTTAACCACAGAAACCAATGGAGCATGATGGTGTACCCTTTCTCTGACCCAGACTAACATAAGGGAGTGGAAATGAGGCCCCTCTCGTAAGCGGGTAGCGGGGAAGAATTCGTTCTCAACTAAACGAACGCGGACAAATCGCATTAGGGAAGTAGGGAAGGCATCACTCAGCTGGACGTATGTAAATAAGGATTCGTTACTTCTTAGACGCAGAGTGGCCAGGAAAGCGGGGGAGGGGGGATCTCTTTTCATTCTCAGGAACCCAGGACTCAGTGCCGACCATCTCACCCCAGGCTGTGTTTCGCACTGGTTCTCCCGACGAGGGGAAGAAGACCGACGGGGGCGCGTCCAGTGAAGGAGTGACGGGGGCTTTGGAGGCACCCAGCCCGGAGGAGGAGCCACCCCTCCCTGCTCAGCTCAGTCCCAGGCGAGGTAAGTCCTCTCTCGAGTCACAATAACTGAATCTCATCAGCAGAATATAATGTCCCATGAGGACTTGAAATATACATGGCTAGAATGTGATACAAGGTTAGAATTATTAATCTCTACCATGTGATTCCTTCAGCACAGATTATGTAGTGATGGGTTTTTGTATCCGAGGGCATCACGCGGGGAGTGACACTGAGAACGTATGCTGGGGCGTGTTAGGAATGAAATGACCTTATATTCAACACATAACCAAATGTACTCCTGTGCTGACGACTCAGCACCTCTGCATTCTTTCACTTCCTTTAAATCCGGTCCAACATCTCTTGCTCGATCTGCATCTTGCGTCTCGTCTCGTCGCAATTGCTTCTGAAAATTCATATCTGGACGGGATTTGGAAGATATAGTTTAGTTGACTCTAATGTCTCAGTAACCCGTTTTCTTCCTGTTTCTTTACCTAAAAACCCACTGTTCAAAGAAATATACATACCTGGTATCCCTTTAATATCTAAATTATCTTGAAAAACTCCTCATTACACATTTATCTAAGTTTGCTTCTAAGAAAGTTGGAGCCCAGTTCAGATGTCGAAAATTCTTCTCTCTTATCAGTTCCTCCGATTATACAGTGGGTTAGTTCGTCTATGTACGAAGCACTGCTCTCACATCTGGGGAGATTTTGGCTCTGTATACTCGACATAGTCGAGTCTCCAGCATTCCGACCGCAGAACTTATCCCACTCGCCTTCGACATTAAGAAAAAAAAATAAAATAAAAAGCTTCAGGATAATTCTACACATAGCATGTGCATAATCGGCAGGTGATAACATTAAAGTGATGATGTGATGTACAGGTGAGAGCAGTCGAAGTGGGGCCAGGGAGGACGGACACAAGCCTCGCTTCGCTTACCGTAGGCCAGACGACGATCTCCTCTCCCGCGTCCCGTCGTCTCCCGCACGCAACACCAGGTAACGTTTTATAGAATATATATATATATATATATATATATATATATATATGTGGGTGTGTGTGTGTGTGTGTGATAATGTATTACAGGTATTAGTAATTACAGTTATACTGCTACCATTTTTTGAAATTTTTACTTCACGTACATAATGCTGAATCTGGCTGAATGACCTTTAGCTTTGGGCATAACTAATGCCCTCTCGTCTTTTCCTGGCGAACGTCAAATATGTCTGCATGTGAAACGTAACCCACGTACGGATTTGCTTTCGATTTAATGATTTGCAATTATTAGATGGCGGACCGTCAGAAGAGATAACTGTGTAAGCAAGTGTCAGGAAAAATATATAATGGTTACGACGTCAGTGAACCAGATGGATGTTTATAAAAAATAAATTGGTTATGACATTAGTGATCCCAATGGGTTTATAAAAAATAAATTCATTCACTTGTTATACGTAATGAGTTCGTTTTTTTTTTTTTTACTCACGCGAAAGGATAGCTATATATCCGACTTTCTAGAGCGTAATTCATTGCTCTGACTTTAACTGTAAAGTTGGTTATTCATAATTCAAATATATCAATAGCCTATTCGGATATCGGAGCGTACGATGAACGTTTTGCGGTGATGAAAAACGGAAAAGATCAGTAATTCTTACCGTAGCTCATGTGTTGTGTTCGAACGTCAACCCAGATCCCAGAGTAATCAGTCGACATTAATATACATATCATTTAGGGCAATAAGTTTATTTTAATATATTGTGGCGATTTTATGTCATCTATTTTTATAACTTATCTTTTTTTATATATATATTTCCGTTGATGAAATTATACGTCCCGTATTCTTGTTGTTTCCGATATTCATCCCCTTCCCACAAACACACACAATAGAAAAAAAAAAATCTCTACCAGGATATGACTAGAGTCCCACTCCCTTCCCCAGATACCTTGGCATCCCAAGCAGGTACCTGTCCCGCAGCGCCGGTAACTTGGCTGACCTTCCCCGCACCGCTCTCTCCAGCAGGTAGGCTCACTGCCTCTCGTCTTCTGACTTGGTTTCACGGGTAGCAGCAAGTCTTCCCATGGGGAACTGAGCACCTCTACCTTTTGCCAGGTTGTAGAATTAGGTTTTGCAGAACCTGCTTTTTGCAAAAGTAAAACTCCCACTAAAGGTGGAGAAGGCTTGTGAGCACTGAAATCCATCCAGTGGAAATTGGAAGGTAATATATCAGAACAGCACAGTATTACTGTATTGTCCATATTGTCCATGGGTAAGGATAAAGGGATTTCCCTCCTTGAAGGAGATAAATATTGGGTACAGAGCTCCCTAAATCATATCAGTCAAGTGATGAATCTAGGTGGTAATCAGTTCGTCAAATGTTTCTTGACATCTACTGATGTATTGTAGGCTATGATACAGTTAATGTACATGTTGAACCACATGTGAAAAAAGAATAATGGTTTTAAACGCTGAAAAAAAGTCCTGTCACTCTCCGTAAAAATATTCCTTCGTCAATTTAGGTACGGGAGCCGGAGCGGGCCGGGTGCCTCAAGAGGAGCGGGCAGGACCTCGAGCGAGACGGAAGGCGGTGGCCGGTACTCCCATCCCAGGAGGCGGTACAAGGATGATCTCGGCCACCGCGCCCACGTCACGTTACTCGACCCTGGTGAGTACACCACGACTGATTGATGCCTTCTGAGTGCATGGTGCCCGTTAAGTAAAGTGGTGAGGGCATGGTGCTTGTCGAGTGACTGATGAGTAACCAGTGAGTACGTGAGTGGTGAGTGCCTGGTGTGTATTGAGTGATGACTGGGTAACAGCAGAAGTAACCCTTGCGAGACCAGTCTGTGGCAGCTGTAAACTCCGGTAAGTTCCTAAAGGACGGAACACGTTCTTGAGTGTTGGCCTGATGGGCCGCCAGGGGCGCCGCCACACACACACACACGCGCGAAAAAATTAATGAAAATGAAAATGCAGACAGGTTATAGAAGTTAAAAAAAAATATATTAAAAAAAAGTTCAAGTGCTGGAGCCTTACGATAGAACTTTCTTCTTGGGCTGAACAATAGTTAAAATACAAACAAATTAGACCCAGTATTAAAGTTAGCTTAACCAATTTGATCAACTCTCAGTTGAAAGACATTTTTCTGATAATTGAATACTGTCACACTCAGCCGTAAAGCAATTGCAGGTTCTCAAAAATTCTTCTATTTGTTTTAGTAAACTGAATGCTCATCCCGGCTTTATGGTTATGTAAAATTATTACGAGTGACATCACATGCTACCGGCTCGTTATTCACGTACAGTAATACGATGTATTTTATCCTAGCATATAAGCGGCTCTTTGTTCACGTACGATAACACTAATGCATTTTATCCTAACTATAACCATGAGAGTGAAGGCGAAGGTGAGACAGCCTGGAGACAGATTAATGCTATGTTCCCCTGTGCATACCTCGCTCACTGCCTCTGTGTCCTAGCATCTATGCTCCAACGTGGGCCTTAGCTGTGTAAAATGTCTCTTTTTTCTGAGAGAAAAGAGTGAGAGGGTATATCAAGGTGTGTGTTCCCCTGACGTGCTCGGGGAAGCAGCTAAAGTAGCCTGCGGTAACCCCGCCTCCCGGACACTCCAACCGCCACTTGTCTGCCGCGCACCACGCCCCAGGTATTACCGTTTTTGTCTCTCTTTCAGCACCCCAGGATCATCCATCGTGGGTTCTCCATCAATCACCACGGCGCAATATTCGCAGTGAGCACCTCGATCTGCGGGATTTCCTAAAAATAACTTGTCCAACCCAAACCTGACCCTAACCAAGGGTAGCCTAGCCACCGCTGTGGTAATTGCATCAAGTACCGTACGGTGGAAGGGTAGACAGAGCAAGTAGTTTACCGGTAAATCCTGAAATAAATCAAATGCACTTCGTCTCTCTACTTCAGCGATGACCCCAGCACCACTACAGTTAGCTTCCAGTACGATCATTTACCGAAGGGGTGTCGTGCACAGTGGAACGGGCTATAATCCTTCCATCCCACCTGACCTTCGCTTGTCAGGCGATAAAAAATATATGGCTGGCGAGACGGTGTGTTGGTTGATGTTTTCGTCGTGTTTTACCTATTGTTTGACAATAAGATTGTTTGTTATTTTCTTGAATGCCTTTACTTTTCTGGCGAGTGTTTCTATGTTGCATATAATGATTCATGTCTGGTGATGTCTGTTGCATGTTTTGTTGCATTCTCTTTTTCTCGTTGGTATGTTTGCAGAATGTGTATGCGTTAACAGTATGTAACAGGATATTTATAGGTTTGTTTGCCTTTTGTTTCGCCCAACATATGTTTGATGTTTTGAGGGATGCATGCATTTGTTTGCGTGACAACCTTTTTGTACCGTACGGGGAGGGAGTTATGCGCTCGTAGGGCCCCTATTCTTAAACATTGTTTTTCTATTTGAATTTTATTGAGGTCACAATTTAGTCACTCAATTGATTCCATTTATATACCATGCACTCTATAGAAAGTACTCTTTTATGTCTCTTGTAACAAGTTTCTTGGTTAATTTCTTGCTATGGCCTCTGGTTCGTCTACCATAGCATCTTTTGAAGAACTGGTCACGGTCGATGTCATCATACTGGTTTAAAAACTTTAAGGTTTTTTATCAGATCACCTCTTACTCTTCATTCTTCAATGGTGGACAAAGTTAAAGCCGATAATCTTTCTCTGTAACTGTGTCTTGGCCTTATGTTGGATTTGAACAGCTTGCTAAATATTTCTTTATATACTTGAATGCAATTCTGATATTTGCCAGCGGAAAATTTTCTTTTATCATTCTCCTTAGGTGGGACTCTGGCGACAAGAAAGGGAAGATGTCGACTGCCAAGGCCCTTTCAATTACTGATCACTGCTGCATATTTTGTGCTAAATGCTATTCATATTGAGGCCTTCTTTCATGAGCCCCATCATCTTTACATTTACTGTGGTAGAATTTTATCAGTCATGTATCAGACCAACTATATGGGGTTTGTCTAGGTCCCCTTGTAAGTTAATGCAATCCTCCACGCTTTAAACTTCTCTCGTGACCTTGATGCCTCCGGAAGCATCTTTAGGTAGGAGGCTAGTCCTTCTGGCAAGTCATTAATATAGATCAGGAAGACCAGTGGTCCTAGAACGGATCCTTGCAGCACGCTACAGGAAACATCTACCCATGTTGAGAAGGCGCCTGACATTCGTCCTGTTCCCTTCCATTTAGATAACTTTCAGTCCATTGAAAGAGTCTCTTCCCTATTCCTGCCGGAAAATTGAACTTATTTCTACCTACCTCCTATACTGGGTAGTGTCAAATGCTTTCTGGCAGTCCAAATACATACAATCCATTCAGCCTTCTCTTTTTTGTCTAAAATGTAGCTCATAGAATTCTTAGAGGTGTGTGTGTGTGTGTGTGTTTGTTCCTTTACCGTCGTTACTTTGATTATTTTCTAGGTATCAATTTGTCTGTGCCAGTTACATCTGTGTTGCAGTATGTTTAGCCTTGTAGGGTGTCTGTGTTAGAAGTGTCATTTTTAGGACTCTGTGGTTGCTATATTTTCCTTATATGATCGGGTGTAATTGTCTGCTGTGCATATGTGCGGTTGTCTCTATGTTCTTAGCGTCTGTTTGTGATAATATCCGTGGCTACCTTCTTCCCTCTGTACAGATACCTCAGTTAACGCGAAGGACCTTGAATTTAAGGTGCTGAGAAGAGGTATGCGTATGGCCAGGCCGGCGGCGGGGCACTCCTCCCGCCACAGGCAAAGTGGCGCTCTCATAGCGATGGACGACCACATCATACCTGCCCTTTCCTCCTGGATACCACTTCAAAATTTTAAAGTTCATTACGAAAGGAAATCGTAAATATTACCAATTTTGAGCAAAAGTACGTGGAAACCATAATTTACCACATTGGAATCGTCTTTGAAACGACCTAATTTACTAAAATGGCAACCACTCCCGACTCTTTTCCACCTCTCCTTCCGTCTTGTCTCCGTTTTTCTACATTTTCCATCCCCTCGGTAGTGTAGGACCTTGCGCGTGGAAACAGTGCAAAAGGCAGTGTGAAGACCAGACGACGCCCTCAAGGTGATAAATACCACATGCTTTCATACCTCCGTACTGTTGGTTCAGGAGAATTTCTTTTTCCGTCTGCTTATACATTTTCTTTCCAAATAAACATGCGACGCAAATGTAATGTAAGTTATATCGTAAAGATTATTCTTTGTCTTCAGTACCTGGGTACAGAGAGATGGCAACACTGGCCACATTCTGACGAGGGGTCGTGTCTCGTTGTGAACACCGCCCGACCCAAGTTGTTACCGCAGTGCTTCCATGACAGGCTTGGGCTTGTACTTGCCATGTATCCGACACATCATATTCTCTTTTTTTTGTCTCTCTCTCTTTCCCTTCCTCAGAACGATTGCATCTACTCCATGTTGAGTATATTCTACTAATGCTTAAATATTGTATTAGATGTGCAAGTAAATAGGAGAGGAGGTTTAGGGTTAAAACTCTGAAAGTCTTCGTGAGTGAAGGCAGCTGGGACGCAGATTCTACCAGCTGATAATAGGTAATGGTCTCTGATTGCAGTGCCTTCTAGGGACGCTGGCTTCCAACACGCAATGGTGATGTTCCTTTGTTTTCGTGACATACTTTTTTTTTCCTCTCTCATGGATATAACAATGAAAATTGTTATTTTACCAGGCCTCGGACGAGGTTTATATCATCATATCCATAACGCTCAAGTTCCAGGTAAATCAAGGCTCTGCCTCGTGTTTTGGCTTCGTCATACATCATTAAGTGGGTCTGTGTTGACAGGTCCCAGGAAATTGTGGTTTCTGTCGCAGTACCTTCACCGGTGGCCTTGTCTGTACGTTTGTGTGTGTGTGTGTGTGTCAAAAGCCCACTTTTTTAACACATAAATCTGTGTTCATCTGGTTTTTTATTTGAACTTGAAGAGACAAGTTCACATAAACACTCAGCCAAACTCATAACTTTCATGTGTTTGCAGATACACGGAAACAAAAGCGTATATCAAAACACATGCGTCTATGAAAGCACATAAATATCTGTTCTTATATATAATTACTGCAAGACCTCTTCCTAGGAGGGATGCCGCATTTACTCGAGGATCCTTTTCCCAGGAGGTCCTGCAGCTCCAAGGTTGTGCTCGAGCCACTTACAGTAGCCGGAAAACAGACATCTTTGGAGTGAGGAGGTTTTGACGAAATCACTCCCGGTGAGGAAGCCTTGGCAAAAAGGAGACAGCTCGCGGTGGAACTACGTCGACATATGTATACAAATATTGTATTTACTGACACTCAAATACACACACGTGACCTGCTCAAACCTTTAACATTTTTAAAACGATGATATGGACAGTGAACAGTTCTTCGAGTGATGCAGGGATAGAGCAACCAGAGAACATATGAAATTAAGCAGGAAACTTGTTAAGAAAATATGTAAAGAAATACTTTTATCATATGTGAATGGTGAATGAATGGAATGAGACGACTGAGGACATGATTAATGCACACATCATACATAAATTCAAGAGGTTGCATGATAGCAGAGAATGTTTGAGATGGGCCCTTCACGAGTGTAAAACTCCCTCCCAGTACAGTAAAAATAAGTGATTTACACACACACACACACACACACACACACACACACTTATTAACAGGATTATACAGAAGGAAACTGGTTGAAGTTAGATGGTTCACAGATTGTTCAGTAAATGTAATAACATTTATTTAAACGCAGTTAATATATATATATATATATATATATATATATATATATATATATATATATATATATATTAGTTTTATGGTATTGTTTCCACCCCAAGTGCAAATTAGTTTTATGGTAATGTTTCCACACCAAGTGCAAATTACTTTTCCATCACAAAATGATGGACAGAACTTTAAATAAATTTAGCACAGTGTATTAATATTAGTCCATCTATGCCAGAATAAACATATCAAACGCTAAACTTTTGTTCGGTGCTGACTGATTTTGTAGTTAATAAGGCTCAGGTTTAAGTCGTGTTAGCGCAGAGAACTAAGTAGTCAGTAAGGCTCTGATTTAAGTCGCGTTAGCGTAGAGAACTAATTTGTCAGTAAGGGTGAGGTTCAAGTCGCGTTAGCGTTGGGAACTAAGTATTCAGTAAGGCTGAGGTTTAGGCCGTGTTAGCGTAGAGAACTAAGTAGTTAGTAAGGCTCAGGTTTAAGTCGTGTTAACGTAGATAACTAAGTAGTCACCAAGGCTGAGGTTTAAGTCGTGTTAGCTTAGAGAACTAAGTAGTCAGTAAGGCTGAGGTTTAAGTCGTGTTAGCGTAAAGAATTCAATAGTCAGTAAGGCTGAGGTTTAAGCCGTGTTAGCGTAGAGAACTAAAAGGCTGACGGTGGCACTTCTAGAACGTTGCCCGCACTGTGACGGCGAGCATGGGGCCGAGTCCTGCACCACCTGCCGCACCTACCACCGCTACTTCCCGCGCCCTGTACGCCCGCGTTCGCACACCCACGCCTACCACGCCAACTACCCACACGCCGCCCTCAAGGTCCTCCGACAGCCCGCCCACAGAGAACTACGGCCGCGGAAGCGTTACCTCGCCGAGATCGATGGGTTTGTTCACGGTACGGGAGGGGGAGGAACCTGTCGCAAGTGCACCGGGACACACTCACCGGGTGGGCAGATTTGAACGTACCAAACATACATAATCTTCACTAAATTTCGAGTGACGTTTGTTCCGTATACATTTGCTAACACTGGTGCCTAACTGGGGCAAGGTAGTTCTGTCTCTCCCTGGCCGGAGTACCCCGGGGCACCTGCACTGATGGTGGTCAGCCATTTGTTGTTACTGTAGTGATGGTCAGTGTGGCTGGTGCGCGGTAGAAGCATGACTGCCACCTTGCCTACAACTGTAGAGGTATGTCAGCCAACCAGTTCACTGTTTCGCATCTTGTGTGTTCGTCTGCACGGGGACCAGAATGTCCTGCCAGTCCTGTCAGAGACGTAGGCAGGGAGCAAGAAGTGGGTAATGTTATGTCAGGAGGTGAGTCAGACGCAGAGCCCATGGACGCGAAGCTTGTCCCTTGAGGCAGCATGCAGCAGGTGGCTAACTCGCCAGGAGACTCCAAGAATCTGATTCCTCTGGAGCAAGTCTGTGACTGTCAGTGACCAACATTTGCATAATGGTTTGTATGGCAAAGCATCTGTATTCAGTAAGTCTTTCTATTGAGTCTGTTACTTATTTTCTTATATTAAGGGAGACATTTATTTGAACAGATTCTGTAGCTCGTGTTTTAGCTGTGAGTGATGATGCTTTTAAAGTAGGTGGTAAGTGGTCGAGCATCGGATCCGTATGTGATTGCTTTCTGATATTGATAGTTTATTGTGTGGTTTATACATACTGCTTATCACATAATGTGACGGTTAAGTGACGAGGCTGTAATAGGGTGTGACTGTCATGTGGCATGCCTACAGCATGATGTTACTGGTAAATGAAATGACTTATAATGGGATGTGACTGCCATGTAACGTGGCCGTAGCGTGATTGTCCAGGGACGGTGTTGTCGTGTGTTGTGGGCGTCGTGTGACAGTTTCTGCGTCATGTGACACCAGAGTGATGTGATTTGACGTAGTGGTTAAGTGAGCTTTGCGTTGTAAGAAGTGGTTGTTGCATGGTTGTTGGTTGGCTTAGGTGTTGTGAAACCGTGGTTGGTTTTCGAGTGGCGTGGTTGTCATACAGTACCAATGGAAGATGTGGTTGTGGTAGGATATGCCTGCCCTGTGGCGTAGTTACCGCCTGAAGAGGGTTCTCGTGTGACGTAGTTGTCTGTTGCAGATGACCACGGCGAACCACGTCGGGCCCGCTCGCTGTCCCCGCAGCGTCGGCCGACTTCTGCCCCACCCGACAAGCCCGACATGACCTCCACCCTGCCCGACAGAGGAGTCGACCTGACCTCCGACCGTCTTAGGAAAGACGAGGATGACCTGTCGGGCGACGAGGACAACGAATCCAAGTCCCATTCGAGATCTAACTCCAGGTCCCCGTCGCCACCGGCCAGTCACGCCTCGGCACCTCCAGCCCCGACCCGTCGACGTCCCAGGTCCTACAGGTCAGTTCAGGTGGTGTTGACCTGATTCTTGGTGAGCAGTGGTGATGATGAACTGTCTCACGGGAAGTGGTGACGGTCTGTCTTATAGATCACATGGTAATACAGGCTGTATTGCAAGATGATCTGACATCACAAACTCTACGTAAGAAAAAAAGAAAGAAGACTTGTTTTACTGGAGTGAGGGAAGAGCAGTGAGGAAAGGGAGACGAAAGTATGCAGCTATAGTCAGAGAGAGAGAGAGAGAGAATTACCTATTTGTACTTATGGGAAGGAGTTTTACACTCTTGAGATTCCTTCTTTCAACCCCATTTCTTGCATACAGTCTCCTGAATTTCATTCCGTTTTCCATATTTCTCACCCTCTTCACTCATCCTGTTGCTCTCAACCACCACTTTCCTATTGCTACAGGTATTTCCTGTCTTTTTTAACTCTTTTCTTGGTCAGTTTTCTTTTATGCCCTCTGGGTAATTGGCTCATTACGCATCTCAAAGACCTGTTCAATTCCAGCGTCGTCAAGTCCTTTGAGGAATTTCAAAACTGTAACTTTATTTCCTATGATCCTTTGCTCTAGTGTGAGCGAGTCCGCTACTACTACCACTAAACTTTCCACGTAACTTTTGCTTCTTCACCTTAGGTACAAATATTGTTACCCTTGTTTCGGACGACTATCAGTAAGATCTGTATACCTTATTAAGTGAGGTGAAGAAATTAATGGTCCACACTCTAATATGGCTCTGATTTGGTAACATTTCTCTGAAGTGACACCGTAGCCCAGTTGATATGGAATTTTGACATTCACAAGTTTATACAATACTTCCTCGGCAGTTATCCCAACGTAGTTTTATAATGGTAAGGACAGATTCCCTCTCACAGGAGGATTCCTACTGTTGCCAACCTGCGAGTTGAGAGGCGTAGCCTAGCCCGTCTTCATCAGTTTGCATCTTGAGAGTGTGTTGTTATGCCGGAGCGAGAGGTGGATGGTGAGGGAGAAAAAGGTAGAAAGGTATGTTGTGCTGGTATGATCTGTGATAGGTAGTGAGGATATCACTAAAGAGATCAACAGCAAGAAAGAGAAAAATGTGCTAGGATGAGAGAGACCATCCTCCCATCAGATTTTCGTTTACCATCGCGTGACACATTCACTCATGCGACAGTGATGGCGTCACTGTGGCCTCAAGTATATATGTATATAGACGGTAAACCGCGGTGAGTTAACACGACAGGAGGCAGATGGAGAATGACGCAGAAGAGGTCAATAATAGAAGGAACTGAGAGAGCATGTGGTACAGTATATGAAGTGAGAGTAAATTATGGGAATGGAGAAATACTGGAATATACTTGTATATGGGTCAGGCAAAGCATCAGCAAGGGAGGTTAGAGACTGGTGTACTGATGGTGTTCAGAATTTAGCAGTTTACGTAAGAAAAGAAAGTAGTTGGATTATATTAACACAGTTCTGCCATTCCACTGGTAGTGTCCTCCAGTCTACCATCGCTAAGTAATCTTATAACGTCCTGTACTCCTACAGGCGACCCCTCACGCCCAGCTTCCGCCGCCGGTACTACGACTCAGATGACGACTTGTACGACGACCTGTACATTCCCAGGAGGTCAGTGTGGGCTCAGCAAACTGCTTCAATGGTCACGACAGTGTGAGACGAGGATGTTGACTTTACCGCCTTCAGCTAGGGATTAATTGATTACCATGTTCCACAGTGAAGTTAAAACGTCAGATGTGAATCACAGAGAACTGTAAATCATTCACTTCAACTGTTTTGTAACTCCATTGCCCTCGCTATTTTGCAAATAATTCGCTTTATATATCATAGCAGGGGGTAATATATCAACTTTATTTTCCAGGTATTACCACCCACACTACTACCCCTGGGAGGAGTGTCCACTGTGCTACCCTGACTACCACTACCTCCCACGCTACCCTCGCCCCGCCCGGTACTACTCTGCCCGTGACCACGCCCAACGCTAGCCTGCCCACCCACACACCTCCCAACCCACCCACCGGTCACTACCAATCGCTGCCCACCACACTTTGCCCACCATTTGTCCATGGCGTGTCCCTCCTATGGCATGTGTTGCCACGAATCTCGGACTTCCACGATGTTTTGCCATTTGAGTTGTCCTTTTTACCAGTTGGTAAACTAACCCACTGTGACTGGTTGTCAGGTATATTTGTACTTGTTTAAAATATGGTTCCTGGGAATTATGATATATTTAATGCTGTGACAGACATTATAATGGTATGATGTGTGATAAGTCAGACAAAAGGAAGTGAACAAATATTGTGGCCTCTCTTATGATACCAAACAGTAAATGGAAAAACTGATTTACTGATTCATAGGGAGGGATTGATCCTGTGGGTGGTAGGTGAGATTTCACAGGAGTAACAGTGCCGCTGACACGGATAGCATCTTCTCTCACCATATTTTTGCCTTGATCGTTCCCATAGGTTGTCGAAATCCAGTCTGCATCTCTATGGAGGGCCTTGGGCATGCATTATCATTCTTAGCACAGCCCTTTAGGCATTGCTGTAATTTGCCGTGCTTAATTGTTCCTTACAACCGTTTTTAAACATTTGTGTACAAAGAGGCAATTTATTATCTTTTTCTTACGACCTAACTTAAATACAGATTTTTTCGGATGTTAAAAGGGTTGCTGTTGTATCTCCATCAAGTACTATAACAGATCGATTTGTACAATTGCACACTTGTCTATATAAGTCCTCATAAACTGTGGTCAGCGGGAGATCTTTAGAGGCATCCAAAACAATTTAAGTTTTCTGAGGGTCAGCAGTAGTGTTCAGGTTATCCATTCTGCATGGCGGAAGCTTCGCTTTACCAGCTCATTTTGTTGATGCCCATGGCTTTGTGGTACTGGAACATTTAAAAGACGCTTCCTAACATATGAGAACTTAATCTTCGGTAAAAATGGGTCAAGTTAGGTCTTTGTCTTGTAGCGTAGCATAAGCTTAGGCAATCAGACTCATTAGAGCGTGAGACAGAGAGAAGGCCACAGAAACAGATAACGCAACAAATACATTTACTGCAATAAAGATGTGGGGCTACAAGATGAGTTGCTTGGTTGCAGTAGTGGGGCCATGGGTAGAACGGAGGAGTGTATAGTGCTGGACACTAGAAAAAGCTGCTACTACTGGTGTAGCTGGTGGAAGAGAGTCAAAATAGGGGGTTTCGTGGCGTTTCTGCAGGAGAGCCGAAGTCAGACTCACATAACGGCGGTGCGGGAAGACGCAAAGTGAGACCACTGCTGGTGACGTTCCCAGAGAGGGAATCTTCGATTAAGTTGGAGGCCGAAGTGAAGTCCACGGTGGCCGTGCCTATATAAATATAAACCCATCAAACTGTACAAACACAACGTCTGTGTTGCACCCACCATCAAGGTCACGGCTCCGTGAAGGGGTTGCTGCCCAGCTTAGTCATACTGCATGCCTCTCCGCACACGACACGCCACAAAGTTCACACTCTCACTCTTGTGTGAACCACTAAGATCCAGTACCTGAACTGCAAGCAAGAATTCAGGGGCTTGGAATGGCATACACAGTACAGTGCATTGCAACAGTCGCCTGACAATTCTTGAAGCTAAACAAAGACAGACATTTTCACTAAATCCTCTAAAGAAAAAAATGAGGGTGCATGTATTTTCATATTATGGGAATTGCGATCCTAAAAAGAATGCAAAGGCTATCTATGGTAATGCCATACTTCACAATTGTGGTAATGTGGATTACAGAGGCTTCAGACCTAAGCAGGTCTTTGCCCATAGAAGTTTGTGTAAATGTTTTGAGGTGTCCCTGTACACGAATGAATTGTGCAGGGTACTATTATTTGATGCACAGAACACTTGAAGATCAGTGTGACACTCATCACCATTGAAAAGTGTGTAGTGGTACATATCAACGAGACTGATTATACACAGATAAGTGTTTGTTTTAAGACACACGGGTAATGCATACAATCAGAAAAAAAAAATCTTAATTACCGCTCCTGTGATCGGCATAAAATTTTCTGTTAAAATCCTCATTTGGAGAAAAGTGATGAACTTTGTCAAAAATTACCGGAATTTGCAAAAGAACTTATAAAGTTACCTTAAGATTCCTTGACAACTAAGGCGCATTTCAAACTTTTAATACTCATAATACGCATCAAGAGTTGTAACAGCCGCTAGAGTCTACAATATTCATAAAAGCTGACAGTATCCACCAAACAAAAGAAAAACCATTGATTTTGGCAATGGCAGTAATTTATTACCACTGAGAGGCGAAAACATATCACATATATGTTTAATGTATAGGTATGCGTAATTTTTCCCTATGGTGCGGCGTTTTCCGCAGTTACGCTAGTGGCGCTTTGCCTCATGCAGCTAAGAATCCTGTTTAACTGCTTAACACTTTTTTTCTAAACAGTTGTTCCGACTTTACAAAGGAATCATATCCTTGAGTGAGGTACTGCTTTCATATCTAGAATGACTAGGGCCTGACAGAGTCGAATCTAAAGCAGTCAGTATTATCTGACCTCAAAACATGATCCACTTTTCCCTTCGTACTAATTGTTCTCTGTCGCTCCTTTACATATATGAAAACTCAATCTATGTGCCCCTTTTTTAGCAAGATGCGTAGATCCAGCACGCCACTAGGTCACACTATTACTATATGTCTGTTGGCAACTCAAGTGTGGGTCCTTTTGATATCCGGTTATTTCTCTACACAAGTCATGTTTGGAATACTGTAACTTTTCATGTTTTTCTTAACAGCTACGACCTACCCTGAAGAAAGTTTTCCACCATAGAAACTCTTAAACATATACTCTTATAATCTTACTTCTATCTTATCTTTAGCACTCATATCCCTGTCTCATTCAAGGCCTGGCTTCGTTAACGACTTCGCCCATGACTAGAGCTTTCAGCAGAAAAGAGTAAAATATAAGTTTTAGAACCATCAGAAGCTGGAGCAAATATATACAACAACACTTACTGTTACTGCAACCTCAGTAAGTTCAGTTGAGTTCAGAAGACAAAAAGCATCCTTAGACTTCTTCCCTATACCAATGCTTCGTCTGTAGCTAACATGATTATACTGAACTCATCGTGTTAATAACATGTTACAGTGACTTTATAATATTTAACATCCTGACAGTAGTGTTGATACAACATATTAATAACGTCATGATTATAGTAAGTTTGTGGTAGTGGTGATGTTTTGGGATGATCTTGTGATTGTGGTAAAGTCATGGCATGGTATCAATTATCACTGGGATATCATGGTAATGATGATGTCACAGTGGTAGCGTTGTATGGGATTTAGCAGTCACATGGTGTCAGTAATGAAGTCAGTTTTTATTTCATGGTAGTGGTGATCATGTCTTGAAAAGATGATCACATTTTTGTGATGATATTGTCAATGTAATGATGACATCATAGTTGTAGTGAAAATGTGCTAATTATACTAACGTTAGTAGACATGAAATTAATATTGTGAAGGAAATAGTTTTGGTTACGACTTCACAGCTAGGATGAACATATGAATTATGATATTACCAATATTGTGAGGATATGATTCTGTTGATGACATTTAGGAACTAGTGAGGGCATCAGATGTGTGAGTGGCATATCTGTGGTGCTGTCATATCAATGGTGGTGACATATGTGGTTTTACTGAGGTACTCTCATGATAGTTCTCACGGCAACATTGTCATTGGGGATAAGGGGCACGGTCTTTGTGGTGGTGGTGGCATGGTTGTGGTGAAGGCACCATGGTAGTGGTGGTGAGGTTGGGGCATGGCTCGCCTGTATGATGTGGTCACTGGAGCGCCCCAGCTACCCCCAGGTCCTAGTAGCATCATGTACCCAAAATTTAGGAGCCACTCTTGAGGGAGCTTAACAAGGCCTGCACTCAAGGGCTGTAGTGGCACCCGTCTTACTGGTCTACACAGTTGAGGCGAGCGTCCTAATTGGCTGCTTGATGAAGTTGCCCTTCAAAGGGGGAGTTCTAGGATCCGGGTCCATAAAAAAAAAAATCACCTTAGTTACACCACAGTACACTGGGCATGTAGAGTGCACAATGAATGTTAATGTTTCTTGTTAAATTCTTTCACGGCTGCTTATTAGGTACAGCCTGGGCTTGTGATCTTGTGGTAATCACCTGCAAGTTGCACTATACACAAGTAGTTCTGAAGTATGCAACACATTTCTTCAGTACAGTAGAAGACACAGTAGCAAAGTATCCTCTAACTGCGATGTTTCGAATGATGCACAGGCTTTTGTCATGACCAGCGTACCAAGTAAAGAATTTGTAAGTTTATATTCGAATTTAAACCAGTAATAAAATGTAATTTTCTATTTTCTATTACAATATTGGTGATACGTTGTTCAGAAAATACACATGTTCCGTAATGTACTACTATAAGGGAATTTCAAAATTACTTTTAATCAAGAAATTCTGCCTTAATATGTCATTCATATTTTGTATATCACAAAACTAGGCCAAATTACAGGAATAAACGTTATATTAATTTGCTTTAGGGTACTAGTATCACAATAACTTTGATAGATTATTTTTCTTTTGTGTTTACACCACTGTTGATGTAAATCAACTTGCAGCTCTTTTCAATAATAAAACCTTTCCCCCGCTGTGGCTCTACAGGTAAGTGAAAACGTATACGTCAGTTTATTAATAAATACCACACGATTACCTCCTGATAGCCCCTTCTACCCAGACAGATAGGTATTCTGTACTTCAGAAAGCCTAAAGAATACTGGATTACAGTGAGTTGTACAACACTGCAGTACTACTGGTGCTATTTCTATTACTCAAAGCAAAGAAGTAGCTTCTTACAGCTAAATTATCATTGCTATTTGAAGTCTAATATATACTGGTTCTATATGGCAGCATTTTCCTGAACTTTCATAGCCCACGGGGTGTGGTGGGCTCGCTGGCTGTCAAAGCATGACAAAGGCATTGGACATTTTGACAAGTATTTACAAAACAATTTTTATCTCGCCCCAAATTCCACAAGTATTTAATACCACTAGAATCATCGGAAATTACAGTGATAATATATTAATGGCTTTTGAAAAGCTATGCAGTGATACAAAATATATAAAGTAAGGAATGTGTAATGCATTTTGCAGACACCACTTTCTAATTTTCTGCTGCTTAGTTCAGTAAACATTTGAATTATTTCACTTATTTTTCATACTAAACAGCAGCGTAATTTTATTGGGAAAGACCTGACAAATATCACATTACAATGAATTGTGACAATGACATGCTGAACTAGCGTACGTCAGATTACATGCATAGCCCTATCTAAACTTATGCTGCTCACCATCCACACAATACCAAGTGATATACGACATATAATGAAGTCAGTACTCACCTTTTACATTATGTACAAGATGTGGAAGAATGTGTTAGTGTGTTATATTCATCGTGCTTCCGCTTGGGGCAGTACCTGGAAAGTTGTTACACCTTTCTCAGCAGTACTTTCACACTTGTTTGATCTTTCCCAACCCTTCCATCACTTTCTTGATCACTCCAAACCTCAAATTCACCTTCACTTATATCTGAACAACATCATTATCATCACCTGCCATATTTTGATGGATGTCAATGCGTCTCACCGATAAAGAGCGATAAAAAATGGTTGTCTGTAGGTCAAACACAAGTCCAGTCAAGTGGGAACTGGAAGTCACGGCCCTTACTTCTGCCCACGCATGCGTGATTCCAATTAGACGCCTAAAAATGCAATTTTCTTTTGTATCACTTCCTTGTCTTTTTTTTTCAAAAGTTTGCTTTACCAAAATTACTAAATCTCTTTTTCAAGAACTTTAGTTTTCAGATAGGAAAAAGTTAAATAGTTTTTCCTTGAAGCTCTGCACTGTTGTAGTTACTGATATTCCTTTAATGATCCACGAAACTTAATGGTTAATTTAAATTATACTGTAATAAAATTCCAGCTTCTTATTGTGACGTATGGAGGCGGGCCATTTGAAAATAAGTCGCCACTATTGACTTGTCCATTAGCAGCACTTAATGGACTAGATAGCAAATATCAAATTCTCAGCAAACATTCTAGGGATAAATCATTTCAATAATTTCACGTATTGAGGATATATCAACAGATCTTACGCTTTTGCAGCAGTATACGACTTGTTAGCTTAACTCTCAAACAAAGGTGTCACTACTTGCTTCCACTAGGAAACAGGTATCAGAAAATGAGGGTAGCCTTACTCTAATAAAGAATGTGAAAAATGAGGTAAGCCTTACACCAAGAACTGATGTGAAAAATGAGGGTAGCTTCAAACGAGGAACTGATGTGGTAAATGAGAGTAACCTCACAATAAGAAATGTGTGAAAAATAAGGATAGACACTCTAAGAAAAGTTTTAAAAAATTTAGGTAGTCTCACTCATAAATGTGTGAAAAATGAGGGCAGCCTCACACTAAGAAACATGTTATAAAAATGAGATAGCTTCACCTAACTAATATAAGTCAGAAAAAAGTTAAGTGACAGGAAAAAAGAAAGCAACAATGATGATTAACTGAGGAGTGGGGAAAAAACAATCTAAAAATTCATTTGTAATTTGGGAGACAAGACAAAGGATGAAACAGGTTGCATTCTAAATGAAGCCAAGAAAAGAATGTGATTGTAGAAAGACCATTCCCTTTATGAAAGACTTATAGAGGGTAGCTGGTCTGCCTACAAAAATATTATACTTGTTTAGTAATGCTTGTCCATCATGGCCTTCCCACCCCTATCTGCAGAAGTGATAAAATGATCTTATAATATTTGTGTTTCATAACACATGTCAGTTTTAACTGCTATTATTCCTCAGAATGCTGTTGTCAGTTTCACAGAAATACAGATTGCTGCCATGTTTTATAAACCTTATCAATTTCCTTTCAACTTATGCATGATATTCCTTTCTGTTTACCTGTAGTCAGTTACCTACTCTAGTTAATCCATATACATTCCTTGTTTTATGTCAAAATAAACATCAGTACTATAGTTCAGATACTTTATCATTTTTTCATTTCCCTTGGTTTATCAACTGCATATAATACTAAACTGCCCACATTTCATTTTTAAAGGATTTTGGTTTTCAATTAAGAATAACTATGTAATGCATTTTTTTTTTTTTTTTTTTTTTTTTTTTTTAATCTGTTCTGCCCTTCCTTATGGAGCAAGAGTTAGACTCACTTCTCTTAGACAAATTACAGGATATGTTAATTTCTCTACCTGACATACCATATGTTATAATAGAGTTGTCTTTGGTAGTCAATAAGGAAACTAAACTTCTTCTCGGAGTTGCCTGAGACATCCTTTTCCTTTAAGACATTATAAATGGTAATACTGCATTACCTTCAGGCATCCCTGTTAATGCAGATGAACGAAAAATCAACTACAGGTAGAAACTGGGACAACAATGGAAAATAGTATCATCCTTTCTCAAACATTTCCCAAGTTTACATATCCCTTTTACTCTCTGAACTTATATATACCTCTGGTTGAAAGTATATATCAATTTGATTTTGCTTCATCAATTTAGGTTGTACAGGAAGTCTTCTCTTTTAATTTGGTTAAATTTTTGTTTTTATGAAGGGATCTTTGCTATTTGTTCCACTGCACATAATGAAGAATGAGAAGTTATTTTGCATCAGAGAAGCATATACCAATATATTAAAAGTTACCTATTATAACATTAAATAACAACAGTTTCTAACTAGCTTTTCTATTGCAAGTCAAGAGTGAAAAAAGCAAAATGGCTTTTTCTCTACTTTATTGGTACCTAAATTTTTTACAGACTCTTACCACGTTGTTTGCACATTAGTCCCAAGTTTCAACAGAATTGTGAATTACAGCATTTTGGTTATTCTTATCAGGTAAAGATGCAAATACCCTGTTTTTAGCATTTTCTTTTGTATCACTTTTCATTATCTTTCTTTTTTCTTTTTCTAACTAAATTTGCTTTACCAAAATAACCATATCTCTTTTTCAATGAATTTAGTTTTCAGTTAGGAAAAGGTTGTACACCTCACTCTTTTCCTTGAAGTTCTGTTCTGTTGTAGTAACTGATATTCCTTTAATGATACAGAAAACTTAATAGACATTTAATTAGCACAGGGTGTTCAAGCAGTGCTATTGCTTTTAAGTGCAGACTATAAATTTACAAATTCCATTAAAGGATAGAAGTACTGATTATTCTACTTACCAGCATGTCTGAAATTCTCAAAGTTTGGAAAGTAGCTTAGCATCATGCACATACTCTAAATACTTCTGCTTTTTCAGTGATCCATAATTTAGGTGAGTGGAGTTTAGTTTAAGTTAAAGAGACAGTTTATTTTACAAGTTTTTTGGAGGGTTATAATGAACCTGTCACCTAAAAGAAGTCAGCTTGTACAAAATTTATTAATTCTGTGCTTAATTTATATTCTCAACTAACATTATGCGGTAATAATAACTAAGTGAAAAATAAATACTGTTCAGAGACTGACATATTGTCATTACTATAACACTTATTTATGTTTCAGACATGAGCGGTACCTGTTTAGGTCTAGATGTAGGTGTTGGTGCTCACTCTGCTCTAGTTACTCTCACTGCTGGACCTGCCGTTATCTCTCCCGGCCGCTTTACTCTCACCACAGATATCGGCCTTCCTACTTCCCCTACAACCATAGCTTCACGTATCATAGGCCCTACACAAAATCATATCTTCAGCGTCTAGAGCTTGTGGACTCTGATGAATTAAATCAGAGTTTACCACTAAAGTTCACTAAAACAATCAGCAGGATTAGGACGAATCAGGATGCCACTAGTGAAGACTCTGACTTGTTTGATAGCTCTCAGATAGAAGAGATTGAAGAGGGTATGAGTAAAAAGGATCATATGAATAAGCAGGAACAGTGGCTTAAGACAAAAACACAAACCAAAGAAGTGCCTAAAAATGTTAAAGGTGCAAGTGAAAAAGATGCGGGTCCTACCGAAAACCATGTTATCGTTGGTAAAGAAAATAAGCCACAGAAAAGAAATGATTCAAGTGCCGAGTTCTTTGACTTAGATTGAGTAGCTGAGTCTAAACATTAAGTATATGTATCTGTTATGGACATATTCCAAGATGCTACATTGTGTATTAACGACAGTAGTCATTGCAAAGTCCCACTAATTATTGTTGTGTTGTATGATGTCTACTGAAATTTTAAGGATGGATAAACAGCATGATTGTATGAGTGAAACTTAATTTCTGTTGATTGACATGAATGGTACTTCAGTCAGATAGCAGACTGCATGGTCATAATCCAGTTATCAGAATGCAAAGAATTAACATCTAAGATGCTTAAGCAGGTATTCCTTCCAAAGTATTCACAAAAGTACTCATAAAGAATCTGAGAACACTTTAGCACAGTAAAAATCGTCAATGGTAGATTTAGAAGAAAGTAGTTAAACAGAATGTACACATTGGTGGCACATACTTGTAAGGGTTGTAGTAGCTAATTCTTGAGTTATACTTTTACGAACTTAAGGATTTGGAATTCCAGTTGCATACACTCACTTTTGCCAAGCAGATTACGATTCCTCTTCCCTGGGAAATTCTGAATTTTCCATCATCATGAAGGAACTCTATATGTTGAACTAAAGTTTGTTCCCAGCACAGTGTATGTAGAAAGTGCTCGTGTGTTCTTAATGGCTGTAGAATCAGGTGATGACCAGAATCTCTGGTTCCTTAGGCAACACATAGAGCGTGTGGTATGAATTTGGTATTTATTAGTGCGCAAGTGACAACCCGCACAGGGCTCTGACCATATGACTTTGCTTTGCCTTACAGAGAAGTTCTTCATAAGGCAAATGTACACAAGCAATATAAGTCAGTGTTAAGAAACTTAACTGTTTGCAATTACTTTTTTTATTCTTAAAAGGTTTTCAGATGAGTATAGATAATAGATACAGTAGCTTCACTTTTGTGCTTAATTAGATGTTTGCTTGGTTTTATGAGCTACATATGTGGAATATGATATAAGTTAAACATTCCTTCCTCCTGAGAAAAAAAAGCACAGCACACATCATAATAAATGTCTTTCAGAGTCCCCTGTCTTGGCAACAAGCTGCTCGTCAGCATGAGGCTCAGGCTGGAATAGATACATACCAACAGCTAGCCATCTCATGGCTTTTACCCCAGCATCACATGAATGGAGCTTTTCCTACTGACATTTCCTATTGTCTTGTACACTGACAGCAAATTGTGTATCTGCTGATTGCATAGCACTACGACGGGCAGTGATTAATCCTAATCTACTGCTGTGACTTTATCTATTGCTCAAGGGTTCTAAACACATATGTGAGTGACTGTTATCAGAAAAGTCCTGAAATGTTTCCAATCAAAAAAGATAAATCCACTCTCTGAAAGGGGGTAACACTTATCATATATACTTTCATCTTACGGAATTCGTCTCTTAAGCACAATTTCCATTTAGGAACAGTCACTTTAAACAATTAAATTACATTGATACAACTCTGTTAAACTAAGAACACTGACACTTGATTTTTTGCCAATGTTGTGACAAGATATGGTGCTTCATGGGATTATGTGGATGTAACATAGTATCCGTCTACAGTAGCATAATTTCCATACATTGTCCTACTTGATCAGCTTTTATAAGGAATTCCCTAGAGAATGACATTAAATATCCTACATAAACCTATAATAAATATGAAGTACACAAAAGTGCATAATTACTTTGTAAATACAGAATTATATTGACAGCATGAAAGTGATACATTACAAATATTTCAGTAGGCATGGAAAAGTAGAAATGGTAAAGAGCTTAAAAAGGGAGTGCAATAAGATGTTGAACATAGATGCAGAAAACATATGAATATGTGGTTGTGTGATTGGGGAACAAGAAAAGTCAAATGGTAGATGGAAGAGTTCTGCAGATGAGCTCTGCAGCCTATCCTGGAAATTGATATTGGGTATTACACTTCGGGGATGGGGTAACTAGGCCTACTTACCCCACATATTAATGAGTGTCTCTCATAGTTCACGAAGAAATATCCCTGAGGAAATATGTTATATTGTGCAGTATTTATTGCATGGTAAAGGCATTTACAGCTCCTCAAGTCTGAAGATTGGAGTAAGGTAAAGATAACTGATAATGTAGGTAACAGAAAATCTATGGATACTCTAAATGTTGTGCCAACATAATCAAAAGTTGCAGAAACTGCTACTGCATGTAATCAGGAACTTAGAGTGCTAAATACTTTTGGCCAGAATAGTTTTACTGCTTATTCAGACTACATCTATTAGATCACAGAATCCTAATCCATGGTAGCTAATTTTTGTATTGATACAATACCCTATAAAATCTTTATATAAGAAAGTGTACATGTATTGATAGGGTTTGGAAAATAGTTTGATGTTATACTCTAATCACTGCCATAAGTTTTCCATCCCCCCCCCCCCCCTTGAAAGTCATGAGGGATCTTTTTAAGCTGTAGTTGCACACCAAAAATAAATTGCTTGGATAAGATAATAATGCTGTAAAATTTTTATGAATGTACACCTAAAGTACTTATATGAAAAAAATTATTAATTTTAAGTCCAATGAACAAGAAGTTTTTCTGATGTGAATGCTTTATTACCAGAACTCACTAACTAGAAATCAGTGTTGAACATGGCTAAGACAAGACTTGAACCACACAGTATTGTAGTGCTTTATGGAGAAAAGTCATATCTATTGAAGTACAGTGGAGCCATAGATACTGTACTTTCTGAAATGGTGTACCAAAAAAAAGTAACTGCTGTGCTAGAGGTAATTTCAAAATCTTTCCTTATATATTAATATGTGAGTATGCAAGTTCCCAGAGTTTTTGGTAGTCTATGAGAGTATAAACTGGCTGCTACTCACTAATGAGAAAAAATGTTTTATCATCACCATTGTAATGTCTATCCTGACCAACTAGTCGTCAGCAGATTTCACACGTTACTCTTCAAGATGCAATGTACAATGCATATTACTTAGATTCCTTTCTACAGAAGCACACCAATATTAGCCTTCCACCAGCAACATTCTACCATCATACCATGTGATGGACAATACAATAACCTAGTTTACTACTTGGCTCAAGGTCATAAAAGAGCTACCCTAACAGTTACATATTAGGAAGTTTAACTTTATCATACTTGCTGAAATGCATAAACCCAAATAAGTGACACACGATCTGTGTGCAAATCATCTATAAGAAGAAAAAATATTAAAAGTAATAGCATATTCTCTTACTTAAGAAACGTGTGCATCATTTTTTTTTCCATCAGATGTGGGTGCAAAGTGATGTGAACAGCTGGACAATTAGCATATCATTGAAAAAAGAAATCAGTGGAATTACTTGATGTTTTCTGAGACTGAATGTATTTTTTCTGAAATAACTAATCAAAGTAGAATCTATGGTAAAACATATTATATCCACATTTCTTTCAATAAAATATTTCAGAATGTTATATTTATGTTTTATATTTATCAAACTGAAAGATATTGTAGCAGAGTGAGTGATAGTGGCTACATCATTGTATTCTGTGTCGATGACATTCCCCTGCAGCATCAAAACTAACAACTGATGACTTACCAGTTTGCACATATCTTATATTTCTTCACAAGATGAAGTTTTGTACCATGAGCAAGTCAGAGCTATGCTTTGTGTCATTTACTGAGATGTACTTCAAGCTTCTTCCACCTTCACAGGCAAAGGATACATCTAACACTCAAGGATAAAATCTATTATCTAGAGAGAAGTATCATGACCCTGTTCAACCAAAAAAAGGTGTAATATTTAATGGTATTCATACATTCTTTGTGTCTCATTTCCTTATCTCCTTTTGATGAAATTTCTTTTTTTATCCACTTAGCTAATTTTGTAGACATCTTTCTTAAATATCTCAGGTGTTTAAGCAATACTGTTCATCCTCCTCCTGTTCATATGGCACAGTAATAAATGGTTACTTTATCACTTTCCAAAAATACTTGCACACTCGCACTGCACAATGTTCTCGAAATTTGTCTCATTCAAAGTTTGTTTTTGTAAATATTTACTGAACTTTACACCTTTTACCACTAAATGTCTCATTTTCTTTGAGACTAAAGATTTACCCATGTTGATCGCAAATGGATCTGGGAGAAAGGATGTGAAAATTGTACTGGACCCACAAAAATGAGTCCCAGTCTAGGAACCATTGTGCCCGCACTGGAATTATTCAGGAGAGACAAACAGATATAATATTATAGCAATTTCCTTGTTGCTTCATGTCCATATCTGTATAGAAACCTTTCTGCTTTAAAAGACATCTAAACAAAATTTTCATTAGAGCTGGCAGTGTCCACTACTTTACATTTTGGATGAACAATCCAGTTGTAATCACCTTCAAAATACTTCTTAGATTTGGATGAAGGAGAACTTTCTAAGCTGAGCTTACTTGTTTCTATAAAATCCTTGTCTATTGAGTCCGTATCAGGTTTTGCACTTAAAACAAGTGTCAGCTTTTCAGTGGGTTACTGCAAGGCTGTATTTACAATGATGCAAAGAAAGACAGATACCTGTTGGCCTCCTGCTAATTAATATTCATTGTTATTTCACAGTTTTTTATATTATTTAGCAGACGTATAGGGAAAATAATTAAGTTTTGTAGGTAAGAAATTCATTTCGCAATGGTGTTAGATTAATATATCCACACAAAAAAGTATTTTGAGAGTCAGCATGTTTTACTTCTGAGGTCCTTTCTATATAGGAACAAGTATGGAAATTGTGAACACTGTACATCACTAAGTTTTGCATCTTTTCTCCCTGATCCATTTGTGATCCCTGCAGATATATCTTTGGTCTCAGAAAAAGAAAGGCAGATCTTTAGTGGTAAAATGTGTGAAGTTCAGAAAATCATTACAGAAAAAATTTGAGAAAAGGCAAATATCTTGAACAATGAGCAATGTGAGTGTGCAAGATTGTCAGAAACAGATAAAAGTAACCATTTATGGTTGTATCATGAGATCAGCAGGAGGATGATCAGTATTGCATAAATACATGAGATATTTAAGAGATGTCTACAAAATTAGGTAAGTGGATAAAAAAAGAAATTTCATCAGGTGGAGGTAGGGGAATGAGACACAAGGAATGTTCGCATACTATTAAATAAATGATTTCCCAACCTATGGGCTGCAAGCAACCCTCGGGTCCGTCATGTATGGCCCTGGGACCATTTGGAAAAATATATGCTTAATACATTGGGTTCCTAACAGTTTGAGTTGCCTTGCGACCTCCACAATTCTAAATCTGGGTCTAGGTTACCTTATGTGGCATATTTCATCTGAAATTCCTAGTTGGGTTCCTGTGCTGTTTTGTCATAACTTTTGTTATGTTCAGTCATATAAATTAGAGCATGGAATGAGCTAGCAAAGAAACTTTGATAAAAATGTGTTTTATAGTTATGCCATATGAATATCATAAACTATTCCATGAATGTATCTGATGTAAACAGTTGGTCAAGAGTAGTTAATTAGGTTGAGGGATTTGGAAGGAAGAGCTATAGAAGACCAAGAAAATGTAATGAACTGAAGGATAAGTACCTCTAGGAACATCATGATCCTCGTTTCTTCATTTACACATCAGTCTGTTCTCTGAGACGGAGGGAGATACTATCCTCATATTTTCTGTATGTCGTGGAAGGCAATAAATAGGGGCAGGAGAAAGGAGCCGGAGGCCCTTCCCTACTGTATGATCACTTTCTGAAAGTTAATAGGATCTAGATGAAGATTTTTCCTCAGCATCTCATAGTACAACACTTGAATGAACTTGGACATAGCCAGGAGAATAGAAGGGACAAATAGCAAGTTTGTTAGATGAAAGAAACCTGGATGTTCCAGTTCTGAAAGGGTAAGGTTAAAGAGGAGTTCAAGAATGTTAAGGGGATAAGTCTAGGGTCACTGTGAAAACAAAAGAGAAGGAAGGGGTGGCACTTCCAATGCATAGTGAGCTGTGGATCTGACTTTGTGTATGAAATTTAGTTGAACTTCACTTTAGGTTGAAATGAAAGTTGACTATAAGGTGAGCGACTGTTACCGCTTATGCAAAAAAAAAAAAAAAAAGTAAAGAACAAGGAAATGCATATCAGGGCAGATGAGAGAGATTTGACAGTTTTGATGTGAGGGATTGAATTGTAATATCAGGAGATTTCAGGTGCAAATGTGAAGCTTGCAGTGGTGTGCTGAAAAAGTAGTGATTAGAAGTATATGGTTTAAAAAAAAAAGAAAAGATACATGGGAAGGTATACATAGGTGAGAAGGGTAGGTGTTTGAGAGCATTAACAGACTGTACATTAACTGTCAGTAGTAAAAAGGCTGTTGTTCCATGAGGACATGCTAAGAGGGGTGACATGTGGAATATATGGATTTTCTTAGTGGTTGTGAGAAAGCTGATGGTGGGTTTAAATCAAAGGTGAAAAGTAACAAGCCTGGAAACACTGCCTGTTCACAATGATACCAAGAGAGACTTAGTAAAGAATGATATTGGGTAAGAATAAATGAAACCTGTAGAGGAGGAGCAGAAGCTAGTTAGGGAAGCAGTGATTAAGACTACAGGTATTGTGTGTTATGGGGAGGTGGGATGTAGATATATGAAAAAAGGTAGTACGTGGTGGAATGAGGGAGTTGAATTGCCTATAAAAGGAAAAGGGAGATGTATAATTGGTGAATGCAAGGAAGGAACCCATGCCATTGGGAAGTGTCCATTAGAAAGCATTAGGTCAAAGGAGAGGTACAAGAGCTGAAAAAAGAGTGCAAAATAAAAGATGGGAGGTGGATGTATGAGAATGGTGGAATGAGGAAATTGAATTGCTTGTAAAAGGGAAAAGGGAGATGTTTAATCAGGTGTCTGCAAGGACGAAACAAGAGCTATTGAAGTGAATACATTAGAAAGCATTAAAGGTCAACAAAGAAGAGCTGAAAAAGGGAACATATGAAAGATGGTACAACATAATTTCAATACATTTCAGAAAGAATAACTCGTGGATGGAAGCAAATAGGGCTAGGAAAACAAAGAGAACAAGTAGGGGTGAAAGTTTGGACAACATATGAGGAAGTGGAACCAGATTAATCTGACATGAAAAACATAATTAATCCCTAATTACAAAGTTCCCCTAAGAGGTATGAAGACATCATAGGTCAGGGTGATCTACTTTTGGTGGGATGCAAAACCTTTCATCAATATGCATCTGCATGTAGAGTTACATAAACAGACATCACACAGATGAAAGGTGAACCAGGACCTACAACTTAATCAAGGTGCAAATGTGTATGTGTGTGTCTAGATACATGGATGTGGATGGCAAGGGAAGTAGAATACTGTACTTCTGCTTCATTAAGGTAAACCAAGCAGTCACTGAGGTGTAAAATGTAGGTCAGGATTACCTACTTTGCTGAGGTGCTCATATACATGAATTTGTATATGAAGTTAAATGATCCAGACATCAAAAAGTGACTGAAAACTGAACTTGTGTGTAATCCTTACCAAAGTCATGGAGGTAAGAACTATAGGTCAGGGTTTTCTTCTTCCAGTGAGATGCTGAAGCAATCAAAATCAAAAGCTTAAGTTAGCATGTCATGAAATGCAAGTCAGGACAACCTGTTTTTGATGGAATGCTGAAGAATTCATCAATATGCATTTGTATATTGTTACTTGACCAAACAACACATAATCTAAAAACTGAACTTAGATGCAGAAGCCAGGGTAACCATCATGAACTGTAGGTTAGGGCAACAAAGTTTTCATGGGATAATGAAACACTCATCAGTTTCAATCAGCACGAGTAGTTATATGACCACATCAAATGTGGGCCGAGAACTATACCCAGCTGTAAAACTAAGACAGTAACCGAAGCATGAATGTAGGTCATGTCAACATACTTTTCATGGGATGCTGAAGCATTTGTTATGCATGTAAATGTGAAGTTACATGACTGCATCAGAAAGTGAACTTAGAAGCAAAACTTAGTCACTGGGTATTGAAGTGCTCATTTGGTAGGATGCTAAAGCACTCATAATTATATATCAGCACACTTAAGTCATAAGGCAGTACCTCATATAATGGCTGAAAACTGAAGTCTGGTGTTAAAGTGAACCAGAGTCATTGAGATATGAAATGTGACCTAATTTTGCTGTGATGCTGAAGCACTCATGAATATGTATCTGTATATGAGGTTACAGCACTGAGAACTGAGCTCAAATGTCAGTTAATGAGAATCACAGAAGTATGAAATGTTCATCTGGGCAAGGTATCTTTGGTGGAATGCTGAAGGGTACATTGCTATTCATCTGCATTTGAAGTTACATGATTGTACATCAAATAGTGGCTTAGAACTGAACTTGAATGTATGTATCTATCTATATCTCTGATGCCTGATCCCTTTAGGAACTCCCTCAAGGGGGTGGCTACAGCAACAGAGTCTCCATAACCAGTGAACTCTAATGACCTTGCTTAGCCTTTAATGCCCCACCCTTAACAGGCCAATGGCACAGGGCCAGTCTTACGCAGTGTTTGCAGAGGCTCCTACCTAATGTTCCTACTGACTACTTTTACCTAATGTTCCTACTTACTTCTTCTACCTAAATGTAAAATGTAATAAAGGTGTGGATGTGCATGGGAACATAGATGTGAACACTGAGGATGTACAATAGGAGAGGTAATGAGACTAAGTAAGAAAGATGAAGTGGGTTGCAGAGCACTAGTCATGGTATATCGAAATATTTTTTTTTTTTTTTTTTTTTTTTTTTTTTTTTTTTTTTTTTTTTTTTTT
>JAYMFT010113633.1:9618-27613 GCA_038088735.1 Panulirus argus
ATATAGTAGGTACTTAACTTTTGGCAACAGCACTGGACCCCTGCTATCCAAACCAATCCATTACTAACCCCCAACCGCTGAGTAGTGATAGAAAGCCCACCTCACCTTACATTTCAGTGACCTCTTCTCACAGATCTCCTACCCTGAGGAAACATATAGGTGACAACGGAACCCTTACACATTGGTCTAACCCGGTAAGCACAAGAAAACTGCCCCCACAACGCAGTCTTAAACACCATCCTACAGGACATACGTACCTCCACATGAAACCACACTCCCCAGACAAAAACACGAGTCACACTTTCCCTCCGTCTACACTCTGGCCATCACAGCGTCCTCTCGTTACTACACACGCCCATGCAATACATCCTAGGAAACCATTAATGACCACGATGCAACGAACGCAATGAAGACAGCAGCCTCATGGTCCCATCTGCTCTAATGTCCCAGACACTCAGGTATCTAAGACGCTTCACTACCCTCAAGTTCTCTCCTCTCAAACTCACACTCCAAACTAAACTACTCACTTCGCGCTGCCAGTCTTACTACCATTTGCAGCTATTCACATTTACTCTACACTTTCACCTCTGACACACTCTCCCGTAAATAGGTGTGTGATCGGAGAGTTCGACGACATTGTGTGTGGAAGCATCGTACCGCCCTGATGTATAAATGTAGGTGATAAACCAGGCCTTTAATGAAGTGTTTCTGGTTCAATTGAGGGATTAAGTTAGGCCGAACCGCCACCGGTTGTTTGAAAGTGGCCAATGGTTTTTGCACCATGACAACACTCCTTCACAAACTGGTGCCTCCATTCAAGATCTTTTCATTTTAGGTGAAAAATGAAAACCATTTCTGTTATACTGCACCCTCCGTATTCAACCTGATCTCTCCCCATGTGGTATATATATCTTTTTTTCCTGCTCGGGAAAATGAAAATGAAGATAAATGGTAAAAGAAATGATGACATCCCAGCTATCCATAATGATGTGAAAGTAAAGCTAAATCAGGTCACAACTGAAGACTCCAAGCGTTGCTTCCAAAAGCGGCAGAAACATTGGGACACTTGCATATCATCAAGAGGGAGATCATTCTGAGGGGGTTTGCTTATAAGAATGTTGTAGGTGTATTATTCTTTAAGATGAATGCTAAGTCAACGAACTTTTTGATCACACCTCGTGTGTGTGTGTGTGTGTGTGTGTGTGTGTGTGTGTGTGTGTATGTGTGTGTACGTATATCTATATAAAGCGTAGTTGTTTGACGTGAGGTTAATGTCGTACCATCATTAAGTGGTGGAAGGGTAGGCGATCAAACGATCATGTATATATATATATTTCTCACGACCACTACTAATCGAGACAACTTAACGTAGGGCACATATATTCCAGTGCTCATCTCTTGGGAAGATTCGTAACGCTGGCATAAGAACCGGTAAAATGGATCTTTTACCTGAGAACTTCGTTGTGTGTGTTCGAATTAACTGATTTCTTTTTTCCCTAGAAGTTATTCGTATAGAAATACCGAGGCTTTTAGTTATTTTGAAAGATTTTCAATTTGTCATATTGTTAATTCCATACATTTTCTTAGATCTAGAATAAATATTACAATATATCTGAAGTGGAAAGCTTAAGAAAAGCAGGAAAGTGATGGAAGAGGACGACTGAAACTGCACGTTGTCCAGAGTCAAGGCTGGAGGCCAGCTGCAAACAGTGCGGCTGGTGTTGGCAGGGCCATCTAGGGTGTACCGTAGTGAGGGGATGGGGTGGTGACGCCGTATGAACCACCGCCTCCGGTAATGCCGACGCCAACGCCGCCGCCAATGCCTCCGCCAATGCCTCCGCTAATGCCTCCGCCAATGCCGATGCCACCTCCAACGCCACCATCGCCGATGATTTGTCCGCCACCTTGAGAGGCGACGCTGAGGGCATCCTGGAGTTTCTCACCGGTGGGTAGAGTTGGGTTGTCGCCTTCTTTATACGAGACGAAGAACACCTCTGGAGTCTCTTGTTCTCCTCCTGGCACGTGGAGAAGTTCCTGATCCACCTCCGGTCGCTTGTTGAGGATGTAGACAGTGTTTTCCTGTTGTGGCGGTGGCACGACAATGGGTTGCTGGCCTAGGACATCCGATGGGGTGTGAACGAATATAATATTATGTTCAACTCTTGGTGGAGGAACTGGTGGTCGAGGACCCACGATGGGTGTGTTTGGAGGGGCCCTGTAGACGAACAAGTTGCGGGTGACCTGAGGAGTGACGCAGTTGCCGTCCACATGACGGACCTGGCCTGGAGCACAGCCGCCTCCGGAGAAGCCAGAGCCGCCTATGGAGATCCCTGAGCTAAATCCAGAGCCACCTGAAACAAATCCAGAGCCACCTGAGCCAAAGCCAGAGCCGCCTGAGCCAAAGCCAGAGCCACCTGAGCCAAAGCCAGAGCCGCCTATGGAGATCCCCGAGCTAAAGCCAGAGCCGCCCGAGGAGTACCCGGAGGGTGGTGGAGGGCTGTAGCCGCTGAGTGTTTCAGCCGCGACGGCCGCGATCAAGGAGACGAGTATCTGAGGAAGAAGGTTAAACTGATTAAATCAGGGCAGTATAGACATTCTATGTGACAGAAGTTTGTTTATAGCATAAATATATCCATTCTCATCACAGGGTCTGTAGACTCTACATGAAACACAGTTTCATAAGCTCATCATTCTATAATGTATTTCAAAATCTCCTGAACTCGCTCAATAGGGAATATTACATTTTTTTTGCATGCAAATGCAGTTGACTTACACTTGAACTGATGGATGCTATTTATAGTGAGAAATGGATGAAAAAGAGCAACGAAGATTGAAGGCAAGAGCCAGGAAATTAACCTTCTCGACTAGTTTCGGCAGCGTCTTCTTCAGGAGAATAACGATACGCTCTTAGATACACAAAGTTATATACAAAAGTGCTGGGCCGAAGAACTGAACGGTGAGAGGAGTCAATGCCTGATTGGTCTAGTACTCGAGCTCTTCTGCTGCAGAGTGGCCAATCAATGAGCACCGTTTTCGCTCGCCTTTGATGAAAAGCGGCGGGGCAGAAATCGTGCTCTTTGATTGGTCAGTTTGCTGCAGGCGAGTGAGAGCATCAGTCCGGTCAGGCATCGACTCTTGTCACAATCCAGTCCCCGTCACAACTACGTTTGGACATCGGCCTGTGTAACTGTCAGGATGGATCATTTTTCTCTCCACCGAAAGGAGATGTCGAGAGAGAATGAATTCCTAATCCTTACTTCCAGTTTCAGTTGTCATATTTTTACCCATTTGCTGGAACTATGGAAACCACACCGACATAACCCGCACACGTCCGTAGGCGTATGATTAAATAATTCTCTCCCAATCTTTTGTAGAACTTTTCTTACGATCTTGACTGCGGACAAGAACATTCCTTTCTAATAACTACTCCATTTACAAAGGTAGCGTGCTTGGCTGTTGGATAATCAAGATATGATAATGCTATCGGATAATAAAAGTACAGTAATGATGTTATAAGGAATTAGGTCCGATGAAATTGGAAAGATGTAGCACTGGCCCTTAAGTGCGGTTCCGTGCCCTTATCAACTTCCCCACTTCCTTAATTTGCCTGCATTCATTGTGGCATTTTTGCTTCTTTATTGTGATAAGAAAAAGGGGGGTAATCATGTGAATCTGAAGTAAGAATGAACTCGTAAAAGTAATGCAAATGTCGTGGGCAGTCACTTTTTCTAGACTGATTTTAGTCTTTAAAAATGTGGATACTGTAATGTGAAAAATATCAGGAACATCTGTATCGCACAGGATCGGATACGGCTCGATGTGTACCAGAAATGTTTGAGGTTTCTGCGTCATTGACTCTCCTGATGCAGGAGTGTGTGAGGAAGTCAACGAGATGAACAAAGGGTCGAGGTCTTTGCACCTGCTTTAGTGCTTCGGCATTACCATTTCTTAGTTATTTATCTCACAATTTACTATGAAAACCAGAGGTGACCTAAGTATGGCTATGTAAGCGAAAGGGAAGCGTATTGTGTATGTATGTGTGTCATAGGTGGTTGTTTTATTTGTATAATAAGAAATGATGCTGTTGACAGTCTTTCAACCTTTGTGTTTATCACATACTGTAGTCGTCAGCAGCACGGTTATGGTTTTCATAAATGCTATAGTCTTTGACATCATACGTCATTCTGCCTTTTTCTTTTTTAGTGGTTCCGCAACAACCAATAACACTCATCCACAACCATCCTTTACTTTTTTTTAAAAACATAAAACTCTCATCCATTGCTGGTGTTCCCACAACACACAACTCTCACACGCTACAAGTATTCCCACAACATTACAAGATGAAAGCCATTGATTCGTTTCCTGAAGCACGACACATACTAAACAGAACATTCACATCTCATAGGACCGTGCAGAATGTTGGCAGTATAGGAGGGATGAGGCGTTGTATAATGGTGAGACGGAGACAGTTGCACATTTATCTAGACTGGTTAGTACTTTGGCCTGTGTCGTCATAATGGTTTTCTCTGAGAATGTTTAGCTCCCTGGCACAAACGCATAGTATAAGATTCTTATCTTTCTTCCCCGAACGATAGGTTGGGTCAGCAAAGCGGGACCGTACCGCGCCAAACACTTCATCACTCAGGAGATGCTCGCACACCAGCATCACACACTCTACAGCCTAGTCACTGTCGAGGGATGGCCAATATTCTGGTTAAGTTCAGCACTACACTAAATACAGATGAGACACAAGGGAGGTGTTGCAGGACTCACCAGAAGCTTCATGGTGGAGTGTGATTGGGAAGTGAAGCCGGGAGTCCTTATATATAGTGCCGCTCTCCCTGGGCCCAGCTAGCCTTGAGACGAGTTCTTTACATCACGCGCGCCAGCTGCATACCCCCTTACCTCTCCTTTCCAGTTATCCTGCGGGCACTCACGTGGGGTCAGAGGACCGCGCACATTCACATACCTTCGCCTCCAGAATTCCTTTTCTTTTTCAATGAATTGATCCAAGTGTAATTGTGGAGACGCAGTGCATATGCGCATTCAAAAGAGAGTGTGGTAGAAGAGAAAGGTTACGTCATGGGGAATTCTCTCCATCACACATTGTTCTTTGTTATGCTGATAGGACGCTTCAAGTCGACGAGTCATCACAGGGCTCTGGAAAGCTCTGAACACAGGAGGAGGTTCCAGACAATTCTGAGAACTAGATTTGAAAGGCAGTTAGAAGAAACCTTTAGCTTATGGATAGCTTCTGAGAATTTGCAACTTAATGGGCATTTTATAGGAAATAGAGTGACAGACATTTTTCTGAGAACTGGAGCTAACGGACAGTGAATGAAAGAACTAGAGCTAACGGACGGGGTTTTCCAAGACTTTGACATAAAGACACTTCTGGGAGGTTGAGCTAACCTGTAGTCCTTGAGAACTTGACGTGAGAGACAGTTCTCAGAACTTAAGCTAGAGAGCAGTTCTGAGAGCTTGAAATAACGGACTGTTCTGAAAAATGTAACTACCGGACAGCTCAGAAGAACTTAACTGAACGGACGGTTCTTAAGAACCAGATCTTACAGACATCTCTAAGAAGCTGAGGATTAGGATATTCTGAGAACTTTAGCTTACGGACAGTTCTAAGAACGTTACATACAAACACTGAGATTTAGTAAGGCTAAAGAAAAGATTCTGAAAACTTGATCTAAAGGACAATTGCGAGAACCTGGTGGAGCTCTCAGGACTTGAGGCAAAAGGTATTGAGAGAGCAAGCCAAGGAATAGATCTGAGAAGCCTATGTAAATGAAGTTCCCTATAACTTAAACTCATGGATATTTCCCAAGGACTTGTTCCTACCGATAGATTTGAGAACTTAATCTAACACGCTGTAATCACGTGGTCGTTGTGACATGGATTCAACTGTTCACTAGTAATCAAGACAAGATAAGTGTTCACTCTTGAACAGCGAAAGAGTGTTCATATTTAAGGTAAGGTAATTCATTTCATTTCTTACAAACTCGTTGCACGGAAATGTGTCCACTGTTACTGTAGGCAAGGTAATGTGTTCAGTGTTACTGGAGACAGGGTAATGTCCTCAGTGCTGCTGAAGGATGGGTAGTCAAAGTCAAGGACTGAGTCCGGTGGTCAATCACTGGAACGTTGCAAGAGTCATGGGAAAAAAACTAGGAGTGAGAGACGACAGGTCAAGGAGGCTGAGGCTGTCTTGAACTTCGGATCCATCTGGAGGATATGCCGCTGCCCAGGGAGGTCATTCCTGTGGGTCACCCACACCCCTGGCACGATCCTAAGAGATGACTAATTTTGTTTTGTCCTTGGAGACTGTCGTGATCTATTTGGTACGGGAAGAGGAGGGGCTTCTTTATTGTGAGGGAAGTTTTTATTGGGACTTTGGTAGTTTTCGGGAATAATGCTGGACCAGGCAGCACCTGAGCGAAGTAAGATGAGTGGTAAGTAACGTTGGGAACATGAGAATATCAAATTTTGGCGGTTATAAAGAGTTTTTGTGCAGAGATTGACATGTAAGGTCGGTGTCTCATTTCACTTCCATCAGTTTGACGAATCTCATTTCATTTGACAGTTGAGAAGGAAGCGGATGATTTTGTACGGCTATAAAAAGAACGGCGTATTGGGTTGGGAGTGATTCGAACTGCAGCGTCCAAGGAACTGAAATGTGAGCAGGTTATACCATCCCAACTGACCCACTGTCTGACATGGAGACTTTTGTATCATCACGTTGGAGTGCTTACGCTCCCACACTGTTGAGTATTTGACCTGGGAGCATAGAGGTGAATGGTAAGGTTGACAAAGAGGATGTGTGTCAGAAGTGAAGGGAACAGGGAGAATGGAGAGATCAATTTGAAGTTTGAAGGATGGATGAAAAGATTTTGAGTGATCAGGGCCTGAACATGCAGGAGGGTGAAAGGCGTGCACGGGATAGAATGAATTGGAGAAAATAAGTGGGGAGAGGTCAACAAAGAAGATAAATGTTAGAAGTGGAAAGGACAAGGAAAACTGGGGGACCCAGATAGAGATGGCAGAATGGAGTGAAAAAGATTTTGAGTGATGGAGGCATGAACATATAGAAGGGTGACGGGTGCGCTCTTGATAAAGTGAGTCGGAACGATGTGGCATACAGGGGTCGACGTGCTGTCAATGGACAGAACATACACACACATGCACACACACATTGATATTAAAGTTCTAGACTCAGTGTTTGGCTTAAAAGGTGGTGTTGTGAGACTTTAGCGTACGTTTGTCATGACCACAACCTATCGGGAGAACTTGTAGGTAGACTAAATATACTCCAGCTGGCACAGACGCCAGCAGAATGGATCTTTGACAGAATCGTTCGCTGTGGGCACTGAAACACTCTTCTTTTGTTGAGGTTATTCATACACAAGTTGAGAAGTATTCAGTTGTTCTGAAAGTGATTAGAATACAAGATGACTTGAGCGTCATATATATAGTCCTTCTGCTACAATAAATATTACAGTATATCTTAATAGGAAGGTCAAGCTGAGAGCAAGAAGGTGGTTGAAAGGGACGAGTGAAAGTGTATGTTGTGCACAGGCAAGGCTGAAGGCCAGAAAGACTGTGCGGCTGATGTTGGCACGATCATCTTATGGTGCATTGTAGAGAGTGGATGGGGTGGTAACGCCGTATGAACCACCGCCAACGCTTCCGCCAACGCCGCTACCAATGTTGACGCCGGCGCCAACGCCACGAACGCCGACACCAACGCCGATGCCAGTTCCAACGCCAACGCCAACGCCACTGTCGCCGATGACCTGTCCGCCACCTTGAGAGGCGGATTTAAGGGCATCCTGGAGTTTCTCACCGGTGGGCAGAGTTGGGTTGTCGCCTTCTTTATACGAGACGAAGAATACTTCTGGAGTCTCTTGTTCTCCTCCTGGTACTTGGATAAGTTCCTGATCCACCTCTGGTCGCTTGTTGAGGACGTAGACAGTGTTCGTCTGCTTCGGTGGTGGCACGACAATGGGTTTTTGGTCTAGGGCAGCCGATGGGGTGTGAACAAGTATGACATTATGTTGAACTCTTGGTGGAGGAACTTCAGGTCGTGGACCCACGATGGGTGAGGATGGAGGGGCGGTGTAAACGAACAAGCTGCGGGTGACCTGAGGAGTGACGCAGTTGCCGTCCACATGACGGACCTGGCCTGGAGCACAAGCGCCCCCAGAGAAGCCAGAGCCCCCTGAGGAGAACCCGGATCCACCCGTGGCGAACCCAGATCCACCCGCGGCGAACCTGGAGCCTCCAGCTCCTACACCAGGGCCGCCGGCAGAGAACACGGAGCCACTTGACACAATCCCAGAGCCGCCCGAGACCACTCCAGAACCGCCCACGGAAAGTTTTGGGCCGGATGGAGTTGGGAGGCTGTAACTCCTGAGGGTGTCGGCCGCGACGGCCGCGATCAGTGAGACGAGAATCTGGAGAATAGGAAATTAGTGAGCTGAATACGGGAAATGTATCGATCATCTTATATGACAAAATCGCTCTTGGAAGGTGGACTGCCTCGCCAGATAAAGGAGCGTTGGTTAAAAAGAAAGAAGTAGCTTTATGAGGAGATCTACCAGCCATTTCACTACCATCTTATTGCTCTCGCGTTCAGTTGGGGATTGTTTTGAAGGGAAACATCGATCGTGGGTTACTGTGCCATTGAGTCACCTTCGTGATGCAAAAGTGTGTTGGGGAAAATCATCTTTGAGAAGCAAAGCATTTACACACCTGCCTGGTATTGTGTTGCTGCCGTGGTTGACTATAGCGCCTAATGTAGGGAACATGTCTGAGTTGCGTGTAGCCACGTGAGTCCTTTCACCACGGTTAGATTTTTTCGGACGTCCCTCTCACAGAATCTACAATCTACTTTAAAGCTTATATCTGATATGTTGCTTAGATACCTCTTTTTGAGCACGTCTAAAATGGCACTCTACTATTGGTGGAAAGCTCAGTGGCGATGCTGAGAAGGGTCTTCATTTTCTTTCATCAAAATCATTCTCTATATCCTTCCTTCTACGGTGGCCGACACTGCGATGCTGAGAGGCGCTCGTAAAAGTTCAGAAGGCAAGAATAATTTGCATTTTACGACTTGTTCGCAAGACCGACTCCTCGGCCAGATGAGGACGTCCCATCTCGCGTTTTGAAACGTTTGACATTTCTTAGCAACATATGTAGATGTATCAATGTCCAGGCGTTGGATAACAAATATGAAAATTCTATGTTGAACTAACGATCTTCTTTAGAATATTAAGCTACTTCAGCTAACGTTAGCACAGTAATGTAAGGGCTATGGGAAATGTATCGTACATATTTGTTTTAATCGAATCTTTGTCCACAGACAATAGAATGCTGCAGTTGACAGTCTACGCTCGCGTGTTTTTGTTTTATAATATAGCACCAGACATCTCATCCACCTTCCCCCTTTCTTTAACAACATAAACCTCTCACCAATTACTGATGTTGCCACAAACCTTTCCGCAATACCATAAACCTCTCACCCATCAATGGTGCTCTCACATAGCAACAAACCTCTTAGTAATTTGTGAATTCGCCTTGACACCATAAACCTCTCACCCACTGCTGGGTTTCCCACGGCACCACTAACCTCTCACATGTTACAAGCATTCCCATATCATCACAAGCCTCTCACAAACTACAGGTATTCCCACAACATCACAAGGTGAGAACCTATTTTCCTGTAGCACGACACATACTAAACAGAACATTCACATCACACAGAACCGTGTAGAATGTTGGCAGTATAGGAGGGATGAGGCGTGTTATGACGGTGAGAAGGAGACAGTTGCACATTTGACTAGACGGGTTACTACTATGGCCTGTGTCGTCATAATGGTTATCTCTGAGAATATTTGTCTCATTGGTACAAACGTATAGTATAAAGTTCTTATCGTTCTTCCCCGAACGACAGGCTGGGTCAGCAAAGTGAGGCCGCCCTGCACCAAACACTGCATCACTCAAGAGTTACTCCCACACCAGCATCACACACTCTACAGCCTGTTCACTGTCAAGGGCTGGCTAATATTCTGGTTAAGTTCAGCACTACACTAAATACAGATGAGACACAAGGGAGGTGTTGCAGGACTCACCAGAAGCTTCATGGTGGAGTGTGATTGGGAAGTGAAGCCGAGAGTCCTTATATATAGTGCCGCTCTCCCTGGGTCCAGCTAACCTTGGGACGAGTTCCTTAAAGCACGCACGCCAACCAGGTACTACTTCACCTTGCCTTTCTAGTGATCTTGCATGTACTTATCCGGGCCGCGCGCTTCCACATGTCCTCGTGCTGCTTAATGTAAGATGTTGAAGGCACAGAGCAGAAATGATGGAAAAGAAAGTACTCGTGATGGGGCCATACGAATGTAAGGTTCCTTCCAGCATGAACTAGCAGATAATTACTCACATAGACACAGACACACACAGAAACACGCGCTTGGAAGTATACTTCGTCTCCAAACTGTTGCTAAAGTACAGCATTCGGAGAATAGCAAAGAGGACAAAGTGGCAAATAACAACACGGAGTTCAGGTATATGGATAAAGAGATATTTAGTAAGCTGTTCACATCAGACATTAGACCAAAACTCGAAATGTCTCTCCAGTTTGGTCACCATACTTAAAGAAGCACAAAGAACTATCAGAGAAAATCCAGAGGATGGCAACGAAGATGGCTTCAGGATTGAGAGAGTTAAGTTACAGGAAGAGTGTAGAGGCATTTAATCTGTCCACCATAGAGGAAAGATGGGTTAGGCTTGATCCTTTCACAACCTTTAAGTTTTTAAACCTGTTTGATGGAGTCGATAGTGAACAGTATTTCGATAGACGCGAGGATAGAAAAATCAGAGGACATAACATGAGCTAGAATATTGTTAGACAAGATGTGAAGAAGTACTTTTACAGCATAAGAGTGGCGGATCAACAGATGATACTGAAGGATGAAATTATGAATGTGGACGGTATCCAGAGGCTTTGAAAGCTGCATGATGGCAAAGAAATGGGACCCCATTAACGTAAAGCTCCCTCCCTTGTCTGTGCCGTTGGCATATACAGACTCAAACACACGAGTTGCCGGTGATTAGGTGCTGAACTACTGCCAGCTGCGGCAGGGAGCCGGTGGTGGCCGGTCTTCCTTCTGCTGTCAAGCAACAGTCAATCAGACATCTTGAAATACGGGACATTCCTGAAAACCTGAATGCTTATGGACAGTTCCTCAAAGATGGATGGATTTACGAACGAAAGTGGAGAACTTGAGCTGAAAGAAGGTTCTGAAAACTTGAGATAAAGACCGAACATTTGAGCCAACAAGCAAATGAGCTAAAGGGCAGTTCCCGAGAACCTTTTATAACTGATGTTTTCTAAGAACTAGACCAAAAAAGAACGTATTCCAGAACTTAAGCTAAAGAACTTGGTCTTATGGTCAAAATCTTGGTGCTAACGGACAGTTCTGAGAAACTGAGCATACGAACAGTTCCTTGAATTTCAGCTAAAAAGAACGGTTCTAAGAACTGAGCTAACAAATTGTTCTTGAGAACTTGACCTAAGGGAATGCTTTGAAACTTAAGATTAAACGTAGTTGGTGGGGACATGCACTAACGGACTGTTTTGAATACTTGCTCTTACGGACAGTTTATGAGATGTTTAGTGACAGAACAGTCACAGGAAACTTGATGTTATGAACAGTTAGTGAAAACTTGGGCTAACAGTTTAAGATTACGTGGTCGATTTTTCTTAGGTTTAAGAAGTTATTCACTGCTGAAGACGTTTAAGGGCTTACACAACAGTGTCGTGATGTCTGTCACTGTTATATATACTCATTACGTATAAGTATGGGAAATGGGAAATGGATTCAGTGTTACTGAAGACAGGTAATTTGTTTCACTGTTACTAAAGGGAGAGTAATGTGTTCACTGCTACTGAAAGCAGGGTAATGTGTTCATTGTTACAGAAGGTAGAGTAATGTGTTCACTGTAACTGAAATCAGGGTAATGTGTTCATTGTTACTGAAAGCAGAGTAATGTGCTCACTGTTACTGAAGGCAGAGGTAATGTGTTCACTGTTACTGAAGGCAGGGGAAATGTTTTCACTGTTACTGAAGCAGGGTGATGTGTTCACTGTTACTGAAGGCAGGGGTAATGTTTTCACTGTTACTGAAAGCAGGGGAATGTTTTCACTTTTACGGAAGGCAGGGTGATGTCTTCACTGTTACTGAAGGCGGGGTAATGTCTCCACTGTTACTGAAGGCAGGGGTAATGTCTTCACTTTTACGGAAGGCAGGGTAATGTGTTCACTGTTATTTCAGACAAGGTAGTTACAGCCAAGCACTGGGTCCGGTGACCAAGCACTGGAACGATGCGAGAGTCATGGAAAAACTAGGCGTGAGAGACGACAGGTCAAGGAGGCTGAGGCTGTCTTGAACGTCGGATCCATTTGGAGGGAGCGCCGCCGCTGCTCAGGGAGGTCATTCTCGCGGGTTACTCACGCCCCTGGCACCATCCTAAGAAGTGACTGATTTTAGCTTTGTCCTTGGAGACTTGTACTCCAGGTGTAGTGGCTGGTTAGGCGGCATCTGAGTGAAGGATGGTGAGTGGCGTGTCACGCTGGATGTCCAGAGCACGGCACATGTTGTGGTAGTATAGACGATGATGGTTGTATTAGTTAAAGTATAGACGTCGACGTGTAAGGACGGCGACGCTGAAATATATTCAGTTTTCTCGGGAATCTGAAAAAGAAAAATGTCTGTTTCACCAAACGATACATGTGGAGGAATTAACCAGTTTTTGTGTGAAATGCTTAAAAGATCTCAATGGATTTAGTTGCTTGTCATGAAGGTGATTTCAGCACGATTCATAGGCAGGGTCAGTTATGAAAAAGAATACAGCGGCTTTAGGTGGTGTGACTCAGGCGATGCGAGAGAATAGAAGTAGGATTCCACCTTTGTGGTGGGATTTGCTTTCCTCACTAAAGCTCAGCACTGGTTTGCAAAGACAGCCTTGGAGGGTGAGTTTTTGTGGCACTTCTTTTCATTTCTTTACCGCTTTCTGGAGGCATCGTTGACTTGGGCTGCAACCTTGAGCGGGAATTGTTGTGGCTAGAGTTGTTGTTCTTCAGCTGTGGAAACTGCATTGGCCGAGATGGCCAGATTGAAAGGGTGATGTCTGTGTCCCAGGTCACTCCTTTACTTCTGAAAGCATCACTGTTTGGGCTTCAGAGGTTTACTTTCATAAGAAAGGTCGTGGGGAGATGGAGGGAAGTGGGTCAAAGGCTTTTACTGATGTATTTATCTGTCGTGATAAGACACGAAAACTTGTTCTCAGATAAGCTCTCGAGGCGTCATGGGTCTGTATGCCAGACAATGGTGAGCAGTAGGTACTTGCCCCAAAGAGTGATGCCTTTATTGGTAAATATAGATTAACGTTTGTGTGCGGGGACCAGAGGATATTTACTAGTCTGAAGGATGAACTATATTTGCATCAGAATTGAAGATCGTTTTGGCGTAAGCAGACATCTTGAAGATGACTGGTGAAGCCTAGTCATGTCCAAGAGAGACTGAGGACTGTGGAACTGGCTTTGGATTGTTGGTAATTATGTTGGCGTTAAGTGTGATTCTAGATATAACATTAAAGACGAAAGATTTATCTTCTTATGAATTATAATTCGGTGGATATTCTGTATTCAACAACTTGTTATCATAATAACAAAGGAAATAGTATGGATTGGTATGGTGATTTTGTGTCTACGATACTCTGAAAGCTTTTCTGATGCCTAGTTGTGGTTAACGGTAATGCTGTTGCCTGAGACAATATTGGTTTACTGTGGTTACGGGACGCGACAGTGGTATCTAAGTTATCATGAAGGAAAAAGTTGTTTGTTCTTCTGATGAAGGTAGTGATGGTTTATCCTAACCTAGGTGTTGGAGGAGGGAATAGTATATATCGGAAGCAGTTGTGGTATATAGGATAGATGTTAGGGATAGTGATGATATGTATTTTGGATGTCCAAGGCATAAACAGTTTTGATAAGTTTTTTGAAATGGCTTTGCTCCTTATTGATAGGCACCTTCAGCACCCTTATTTCACGGTCACATTAAACGCTGCTGTGGCTTCTGCTTTTCACGTTGAGGAGAAGACAAAGCTTTTAAGTTGTAATGAAGGCGGCAGCGACCGTTTGTAGCAGAAGATTTCACGAGACAATGGCGGCATTTTTGGAGAGCTAGGCTAATACTACGCATAGGTCCCCTAGCCGTTTTATTAGAGGAAGTAGTTCCGTGGAGGGACAGATGTTAGAGGGAGGTAATCTGGAAATTGAAATGAGAAATGGAAACAATATTTTGCCTCACAGAGGTCAACACATATCTTCACTGTCAGACTATGGTAGTCTGCCTTCCGTAATGTAAGAGCCGACGTCCGATATATTACGGTAGTGAGTCTTGTGTGGACACTGTGATGCTATAAATTCTGTCGTTGTCTTTGTGTCTAAGACTAGGAGGATTATACATTGGCAGGCAGATGTTGCAAGGGACGTGTAGCACTAAGCACACGCGGTAATGACCGGTGTACTGATGCTTAAAGATAGATTCTATTCTTGTTAGGAACAGGAGAATGGTGCAGGCTACGGCGATCACAGCACCCAAGGGTAGGCATACAGAGGCGGCTTACTTCTAGTCACAAAGACCCAAACTATGGGATCCTGGTCACACGCCCATAGCTCGCTGTATCGTCTCCGTCCACTGGGGTGCCAGGAGGTCTTGAGGCATGGGCGCGCGCCGTCTGAGTGCAGATAACCATAGCCGAGGTTATCTGTCCTCAACAAGTCCGCCTGGGATAACGTCTCCTTAATGAAGTCTTGTTTTACTAAATCTCACACGCGTTGTTTTAAAACCTTTATGAGATATGAATATATGTTTTACAGAATCGAGGAGATGAAATTTGATTAATATGAGTTGCGTATATATATTTTTTGGTCATTCCTTATTTACTACTATGTCTGAAAGTAAGTTTGCATCTTCTTTCGCTTGTTTTAACTTAGTAACTCACCAGTGTTGTAACTCCAGGAGGTTTTTTGTTTTGTGTGCATAGTCAGCTAGGCTGAGGGATGAGCTGCTACAGTCATTGACGCAGAGGGGAGAAAGAGGAGGTGAGGTTCACGTCAGTGCTCCTTCACGAGAGGAGAGCGTGGTCACACGTCTGTCTCTGAGGGAGCACGTCCATGGCTGCTGCATAATGTGGTTACGAGAAGTAGTACGTTTATATGAGCCAGCCACCCTACTTCCCGACGTCTTCACAAGCTCTGATATGTTCTATGGATACTTCCTGACCCAAGCTCGTGAAACAACGGACGCTTGAAGATATACCATACCTTGTTATTGCTTCAATATAAATCAATACAAAGAATATGTGTGTGTGTGTGTGTGTGTGTGTGTGTGTGTGTGTGTAGAAAAGATGGTGCTAGTGATGAGAAAATCTTATGTACGTTTTTCATGACCACAGCGAATCGGGAGAACGTAGCGTGAGCTGAATATACTCATCTTTTAGGAAGACTCGTGATATTGGCACAAGAACCAGCAGGATGGCTCTTTGACGGGGAGAGGTTTGGTGTGTGTACTGAAGTACTCTTCTTCTGTCGAGGTTATTGATACACAAGTAAAGAAATATTCAATTGTTTTGAAAGTGAATAGATGATTTGAAAGGAATATTGTAATCCAATATACAGTCCTACTGTTACAATAAATATTATAGTATCTCATGGGAGGAAAGTCAAGCTGAGAGCAAGAAGGTGGTTGAAAGAGACGGGTGAAAGTGTTTGTCGTGCGGATGTCAAGGTTGGAGGCCAGTAAATCATCTTATGGTGTACCGTAGAGAGTGGATGGGGTGGTGACGCCGTATGAACCACCGCCTCCGCCAACGTCGACGCCAACGCCACTAACGCCGACGCCAGTTCCAACGCCAACGCCACCGGCGCCGATGACCTGTCCGCCACCTTGAGAGGCGGATTTAAGGGCATCCTGGAGTTTCTCACCGGTGGGCAGAGTTGGGTTGTCGCCTTCTTTATACGAGACGAAGAACACTTCTGGAGTCTCTTGTTCTCCTCCTGGCACTTGGATAAGTTCCTGATCCACCTCCGGTCGCTTGTTGAGGACGTAGACAGTGTTCGTCTGCTTCGGTGGTGGCACGACAATGGGTTTCTGGTCCAGGGCAGCCGATGGGGTGTGAACAAGTATAACATTATGTTGAACTCTTGGTGGAGGAACTTCAGGTCGTGGACCCACGATGGGTGAGGATGGAGGGGCAGCGTAGACGAACAAGTTGCGGGTGACCTGAGGAGTGACGCAGCTGCCGTCCACATGACGGACCTGGCCGGGAGCACAGGCGCCTCCGGAGAAGCCAGAGCCACCCGTGGCGAACCCGGATCCACCCGTGGCGAACCCGGATCCACCCGTGGCGAACCCGGATCCACCCGTGGCGAACTCGGATCCACCCGTGGCGAACCCGAAGCCGCCCGTGGCGAACCGGGAGCCGCCTGTAGAGAAACCAGAACCGCCAGAGACGAACCCAGAGCCGCCCGAGGTAACTCCTCGAGCTGAAGGAGCTGGGAGGCCGTAGCCCCTGAGTTTTTCGGCCGCGACGGACGCGACCAAGGAAACGAGTACCTGTAACATAAGAAGTTGATGGGATGAATCTGGTTGGGAAACGAACGCAATTTCATGTAACAGAGTCGCTCTGAAGGAATGCCTTGCCAACTAAGAGGCGCTGGTTGTCTAGGGAGAATGTAAATTCATTAGCAATGCAAATGTTCGTACGGTGCTTTTATGAGGAGTTATTTCTACAACAGGTTCAGGCGCTTCTCCGTTAAAGCTGACCCATTTCACTAGACTGCTCGTTAATATACATTTTTTTTTTTTCCGGATTCGGGTTATATTTTTGAGAAGAAACTTTAGCTGTGGGTTACTGCACCAGTGACCCTCCTGGTGCGAGGATGTGTCAGATTGCGAACGATGAGTAAGCAAAGCATTATCACACCTGCCTGGCGGTATTGTGGCGCTGCCCTGCGCATCGATGAATCCTGGCGTAGACGGCATGGTTGTGAGTGTGCAGCCGTCGCTTTCTCTATATATGTTCTGCAGAGCCTTCAATCTGAGCGTGGCTAAAAAGGCACATTATCCGAGATTTGGAGAATTCGTTGGTGGTGCTACGAAAACCCCTTTCTTCCCCTCATTTTTTCCAGTTTCTCCAACGTCTTCCTAACATGCTTATCTACTGTAGCCAGCCTGACGATATTGAGAGATGCTCAAAAGCTCGGAAGTCAAGAAGGCGGATGTATCTTGCGCTTTACAACACGTATGACGAACCGACCCCTCCTCCAAAGCCAGAAGAATGCGTCACATCTCATGTATTATACAGTGTTTTAGAATTTAGCAAAGACTTCAATTGTACCAACATTTAGGCGTTGCGTTTTAGATATAGAAATTTTGTGTTGAACTAACAATATCTAACTTATCGAGTGATCTAGTGATTTTGAGTTGGCGCAATCATGGCAATACAAACGAAAGGTGTGTACATTATACGTTTTTTTTTTTGTACAGAATATCTTGTTGACGTAGTCATCAGTTTTACGACATGATATCCCATACTATCACGCCTCATGATGATGTTTTTGAGGTTCTATAACAACCAGTAACACTCATCCGCTGCCGGCCTCAGGTAACACTACAAACCTCTCAACCGTTACTGGTGTTCCCACAACACCCCAAAACCTCTCCCTTGCAACAGATATTCCCACAACATCACAAGATGAAAACCATTGTTAATCTTCCTGTTGCTCGACACGTGCTAAACAGAACATTCACATCACATAGGATCGTGCAGAATGTCGGCAGGATAGGAGGGATGAGGCGTGTTATGACGGTGAGACGGTGACAGACAGTTGCACATTTGACTAGACGGGTTACTACTATGG
>JAYMFT010113634.1:0-13443 GCA_038088735.1 Panulirus argus
TAAGGCTGTCCTCTGTTCTTAACGCTACCTCGCTAACGTGGGAAAAAGCGAATATGTATAAAAAAAAAAAAAAAAAATATATATATATATATATATATATATATATATAAACTCCACCAGGCATATATTGTAATCAAGATTTCATTTTTTCTGTTTAGTGTAAGGGTAGTTTAAAGACAGTAATACGTGTCTGACACGTGTAGGCCTGGGATGTTGGGATGTGTATTAAGACTCAGACACAACATTTGTTTGTGAGAAAGTTTGATATGTATATAACCAGTATGTCGGCCTCTCGTTTCATACTGAAGGAATATTTTTACCCTTTTTTGATATATAATACTTTTCCCTTTGGTATTCGTTCATTAACTCTGTGTATGAACGTGTGTAAGTATTGATAATACTTTGCGTCTGGTATTTATTTAATGTGGTCACAGGAATTGAGTACGAGTATGATGGTGTGTGCAAGTTTGGCTTTTGTTGTTTTTCGGAGTTCATAAATATGTACGATCGTGTTTGAAAGGTCTGACACGCTTCTAGCATTTTTATGAGTCGTTTTTACAGTCCGCTTCTTATTACAGCTTGAGTCTAAACTTCGCATAGTGCGTGAAAAAAAGGCGTTTTTGATGAAAGCAGGTGATGTTTATGTTATTTGTTATTAACTGCTGTTTGTAAAAGTATATTTCATCCGTATTGGGAAAGTAATTATGATCGATTCCTACGTTTAATTGTTGGTTTCTCGCCATTTGTTGGTAGATTTTACGTCAGTTCACATACCATCGGGTCTTTTGTGGCAATTTGCATGTAGAGCGACTCTATAAAGTGTCTCAGTCGTATACATTAATATGGATTGCTCTACGGGAGTATACTCGTGCATGAGTGGCGCGGTTGAGCATTTTGTATGACGAGCAAGGACGTCGTGGTATACTCGTATGATCAGACGTTGTATGTTAACAGGTACTGGATCACACGAATGTTGTATGACCGACGGCCCGGAGGTGTATGATATGCTCATGAAGGTGTAATGGTCGATTGGGGGAGAGGAAAGGTATACCTTTCTGGTTGGTGGATGTGGACTTAAACGACCATGTTTGGGTTCTAGCGTAGCTTACTGGGTGGGTGGTTGTTTTGGACGCCGTAATTAAGATCTAGCCTAGCTCAGTGGGCGGCGGCGGGAGGCCCTATTGCTTTGACTCGTACACAGCCTAATTAGTGGGTGGGTGGGTGGATGGTGTTAGAGGCGCCCTTGGGACTATATATCTCTGACCTGCTGGCCAAAGTTGTGGCCTTGGATGGTGGTGTCTGGACTGAAATAGCCTTCAGCAGTTATTGGACAGGTTCATCAGGTACAGAGTATCTCTCTCTCTCTCTCTCTCTCTCTGAGCACAATTGGACACATTGAACCTTTTTTTTCTTTTGCACCATTTGTATCACCCACTGACCACATATTTCTTTTTTTTTGCTATAAATAATGCTTCACGAGAATCTGGGGTCAATATAATTGTTTCTCAGCTGACGAGTCGTGGTTTTTAGACATTCTTACGAATTACATTTCATACACATTGGACTTAGTAGGTAATTGTAGAAGTCTTACCGTGATGGATTTGAACTCCCAGTCCCAGTTTGACCGGACGATTCGTAAGAAACTCACATTCGCTCGAGAAATTACGGAATATAACTTAATTATTTCCACCAACTGGAGGGTATGATGAGAGACAGTGTTGGGCGTGCGTCCTGTCTCAAAACAATTATATTTTTTACTGTTAGTGAATCATCTTACGGTGACGCACGGTATGTAGGGTATCTCGGGTAGTTATTATAGTTGAAGAGAGCATTACGCTTGTGTTCAATATTTGATGCGATGTTAATTACAAAGCTGTACTCCGTCGCTGAGTAGTGTGGCATTGTACAGTTTGGAGTTGCTCGTAACTCGGATGGTATGTATATTAGGTCGGCGTGGCCGTGGCTTTAGAAACGGGTGATGGAACCTGGGTGCTTTTGTGGTGTTCGTGGAAGATGGACGTAAGTCACGAAGGTTTGTGGACCAATTCTCTCTCTCTCTGGGGGGAGGGGAAGGACTGGACTTGGGGGTGGGGTGGGGGGGGGAGAGGTAGATTCATGGTGGCTTTTGAAGGTCAGAACCTGTGGAGTTTGAAAAAGGTCGAAGGTCAAATGTGGCACGGTGGTTCTGTGGGCTGGTGTTAAATCTGTATGATTTCTGTGTCCAAACCATTTCAGCACACCCTCTTCTGCTCTCTCAACCACACTCTTTTTTTTTTTTCTTACCACACATCCCTCTTACCCTTTCATTATTTACTCGGTCAAACCATCTCACGCCACATATTGACCTCAAACATCCATCCTCCTCTGCACAGCCTATCTATAGCCCATGCCTCCCATCCATATAATGTTGTTGCAACTACTATTCCTTCAAACATACCCATCTTTGCCCTCCCAGAAAACGTTCCATCCTTCCACACGTTCTTCAGCGCTCCCAGAACCTTCGCCCCCTTACCCACCCTATGACTCACTTCCCCTTCCAAGGTTCCATTCGCTGCCATGCTCATTCCCAGATATCTAAAAGACTTCACTTTTAGTTTTCTCCATTTAAACTCACACCCCAACACTATATATATGAGGTTACAGTTTTGGGAGGTAGTAAATGTATTTGCTAACAGTACATACAAGGCCGTATGAAAGGTGTAGCAGTGTGAATGACGCGTTATAGAAACGTGTATGACGTTGTGTGTGTGTGTGTTCATTTTGGAATAAATTGAGAGTGCATGGCTTGTGTGAGTGTACTTGGGAGTGTGCATGACGTGTGTGGGATTATACATGGTGGGGGTGTACGCGGAAGTGTGGAGCTTTGCGTGAGCTTAGGAGTGTGTATGATGTGTTTTGAGTGTGCATGACTTGCTTGCGGGTAGTGTGGATGGCGGGCCTGGTTGGGAGTGTGCATGATTTGTATGTTGAGTGTGCATGGTCTATACTTGTGTGCATGAACTGTGTCAGTGTGTATGGTGTGTGCGTGCGTGTGTGTGTGTGTGTGTATGTGTGTGTGTGTGTGTGTGTGTGTGTGTCTTTGGCTTGGCGTGTGTGAAAGTGTGCATGGCGTGGTTGTTAGGGCGTCCTCAGTGTGTGGAAGTGTGCATGACGCGATTGTTATTACGCACTTGAAGTGTGTGTGGAAGTGTGCATGACGTGTGTGGGGGCGGGCGGGCGGGCAGTACCTGTGGACGACCCCCCCACACACCCCGGCTCTGCATGACCAATTGCTGCGTTGCTAATCGACCCATGACGTCACCGAAGGTGTTACCCGCTCCGCCCCGATCCTATCTTTTATCATTTCATTCTCATCCCGTAATTTCTATGGGACTTTCATTTCTAGTTTTGAATGCTAGGTCTCTCCGCGTAGTCGGGGTGGCATGTTAAAAGAACTAGACTACTAAAGAAGGGGGAACTACTTGTTGCTTTAAGTGTGTCTCTTATGGCAACATCCCGGCCAGCGGGAGTTGCCAGGTACCGTCCGAGGCGTCGTTAAGGCAAGCGCGCCTCCTGACAAGGTCACTCAAACTGCATATCACAGCTTGGATTATATTAATCAGTGCTCCATTTAAGGGGGAGTGTCATGTAGTATATGTGTGTGCAGACACGTATTGCATCTCTGAAAGCGTAAAGTAATTTTAAGGGCCGCGGTGGTTTAAGACTGGTGGAATCCTTTTTTGATGATGGCGGTACCTGGTAACTGTGTGTCTTGTTTACTATAACAATTATTGGGGGTGGTTGGGGTTGGGGTTGTGGTGGGGAGAATTGTGGTTGTGGTGGGGAGGATTGTGGTTATGGTTGGGGTGTGTTGTTAAGGTTTGTACATTAGAAATACAAGTGCATGGTTTGGTGACTTGCTTGCTTAGCTATCATGGACTTAGTTATGTCGACTTAAGAGCCTTTGGTGAAGGACTTGCAACCAATTTGAATAGTTTGGAAACTTGTGCAAGTGGTGAGTCAAATGGGAGGGGGGGGGGTGTTATTTAGATCCATTTTGAATTAGAAAACGCTTTACGGTATTTACTTTGTTGGATATTATTTTTTTTTTTTACACACACACACTTCTCTGCCACATTTGAAGTTGGGATCTCTCACATTAACATCAGTGTGGTTTTTTTTTTTTTTGGTGTAGTACAAATACTCTATAAGCTGCTTATCACAATTACATATCACATTAGGAAGTTGTGCTCCAGTACCTACAAAATATGGCCCTATTTACAGCGGTTACTTAATGATTCTATTCACAGTGAGAACGTAGACTAAAGTACACATGAGTAAACAAAACATTTATGATATATATATATATATATATAAAGTACATTTGGCATCTTGTATGAAATAACAAAAAGCACGTTTGAGGGGACCACCACCACGAAGAGGACGTGGTCCGAATGATATCCATATTCACAGCTGACGTGGCCGCGTACGCTGTCCGTCTTACACATGGGAGGGGAGAGGAGTGAATTGTTTGTTGGCCGGGAACCGCTCTTCTGTTGTTCCTCCCTTCCCCTCCCTCTCTCTCTCTCGTGGCGTTTAGCTCGGCTTACTTTTTAATGTCTCTTGTCACTATGGACATAACAGCACACACACACACACACACACACACACACACAAACGCTTCGTTCAGTAATTCCTCTACAGCGTTGTGCATGATAGTGTATTTCGTAAAGTCACGCACTTCTTTGTCTGTGTAATTACGACATTTTCCCTCCTTGTTAGCACTAGGGGCGGTGCAGTAGGTGTTTTTTTTTTTTTTCTTTCTTTCTATTGGATCACGTCAAATCCGAGTCAGCTGTACAGCGACCACCCGCCCCTCTTCTTTTAGACTTCTGCTTTGTCTTGGTGTTTGCGTCTCCTTCGGAATGTCGTTCCTTCAGAATTACCAGTTGAGTTTTGTTATTCAAATTCTCTCTTTCTTCTCCCTGGCGTTCGTTTTGTTCTCGGATTTCTCTCTTCCTCCGGCCGTACGTTTTCTCTGGCGTTCGTCCGTTCATTCGAACGTTTCTTTCCTCTTCCTCCTCTTCCTCCTGTTCCTCCTGCTATCTTTAGATATTCCATTCATCAAGTCGTTCCTCCTTCGGAGGGAGGGGGGGGTGTGTGTAGAAGCCTTTTTTTTTTTTTATAAGGCGTTCCCTTCTTCAGGAGCCTGATTCATATGATAGGGTAGGTTGGTGACAGGAGCTGTGACGACTAAGCCAGGAAGGTTTCACTACGACCATGCGAGCGGTCGGTACTGGTCTCCCGATTCGCTGCTGTTCTCTCGATGCCTTGCTCGATCTGTAACGCTAGAATGACCGAGGAAAGGGGAGAGGGGTGGGGGAAGGTAGCGTCACACGAGAGACTCTGTTTCTTTGCCGTGTCGTTTTACCTTTTTCCCCCCCTTCGTGTCGTTCGGGAATTAAGCCGTTGTGTTCTCTATTTGGTCGGAGACGCTGAGGGCGACGGAACTAGCGGCGAGCGAGCTGCGTGTTGCCTTAGAGGAGGTCACGACTCGGGATCAATGAACAAGGAGCAATTTTCGCCTTAATGAAGGGTCGGCTGTGGCTGGCAGACGTGGCTTAAGGCTACGCAAAGAGGTATTGTTTACAGTAGCCGCACCTTTTTTTTCTTTGTTTTTCTTTTGGAGACGGGTCTGGCCGTCTCGGTGAGCAGACTACGGCGGGGAAATAATAGATGGGTGGTTCGTGAGTGAGTGAGCCTCCGTACATTTAAGTGCTTGCCGGTTGCTTTTGAATGCAGGTTTGAGGACGGGGTTGTATCTGGCCTCCGCTCTGGACTGTGATTTGGGGGTTGTGTTCAGGGGGGAGGGGGCGGCGGGGGGCGGTGGTGACTGAAGGGTTCGTATTGGTTTGGGGGCGAAGTGGCGGTAGTGGGTGTCAGGAGATTGGGTGGTGGGAACCTCCTCCCCCCTCCCCTGTGGAATGGGTCCGACACGGGGGCGGATCGTCACCACCTTGGAGGGGGCAGTGGAAGGTATCTTTTGACGAAGTGATGGGGCGTTTTCCACTTGAGGGGGGCGGGGGGCGCTGCTGCCGGGGGTAGCCGGATATAGAGGTGCACGGTCGCCCAGTGGGTGCTGTTGTTAGTGGTGGGCTGCCGCCGCCGCCGCCGCCGGTTGCAGGGTTCGTAGGTGGGTTCACGGACGGCCCACCAGTGGGTGCTGTAGGTGGGTGGGCCATGTCGTTGATGGTGGCGAGGTTCAAGTGTGTGTGTGTGTTTGTGTGCCCACGACGACGACGTCATGCACGCACGATGGCCCCCACCGGGAAAGGTATTCATTCGTAGGTTGGCTGCTCTAGTGGGGTTCCACCCAGCGGTGGTGGCGAGGAGGAGACCCGCGTGTGTTGCACGCGGGTCGCTAGTTGGTGTCGTAGGTGGTTCCGTCGGCGTCGGAGTTGTGGTGGGGGCGGCGGGGGTGGGCTCAGGTGTGCACGTCGTACCAGTCTCTCTGGAAGACCGGCTGGCGCGGCTTGTCCTTGTCTCTCCAGGGCGTGACTAGGTTCGCGGTCGAGCTGGTGGTGGTGGTGTTGGCGTTCCCGGACCTGCAACACAAATAGGACTCAGTTAGTTAGTTAGTGGGTTTTTTTTTCACCTCAACCCCCAAAGTCCACTGTTTAGAACTCGGGTATCTAAAGCATTTAGATGTGGTGGAAAAGTTTTTTTTTGTGTGTGTGGTGGGTGTGGGTGTTGTGTGGTATGACCCCAGCAACACAAGGGGGATGTGGCAGTGTTTGTAAGTGTTGGTGTGCGTTAATGGGTGTGTATGTGTGTGTGTGTGTCTGTGTGGGGTGGACAAGACAAGTCTGGGTTCGACACCCGTCTCCTTTTGTGTTCTAGAACCTTTACCCATAGGTTCGACACCCGTCTCCCTCGGGTTCGACGCCCGTCTCCCTCGGGTTCGACCTACCCCAATATCGGGAGGACTGCGATCGGGATTCAGTAACGGATTTGCACACATCATAACCCGATGTGGTCATTACATTGCTGCCGTTGTTGACGCCACGTTCCAGACTCGGTATTGACTAGTAGCGTCACACCCACTCCTCCGTCACTACTACCCCCACCATACCCCCCTTCTCTCCTCCCCCCCACTAGTACAAGACCCTCCCACACCATAAACATACTGCTCCCTCCTCCTCCTCCTCCTCCACCACACCCTCTCTGTCCCCCATGACATTAGTCATACCACACACACCCCACCACACTGTCACGTCTGTTCCCCCCTCCACTACCCCCCACCACAACCCCCCCCTCCTCCCCCGCCCCTCCTCCTGTACACATATCCCAACTACCTTCGTTTGAGAGACTGAGTCCAAGGTCGCGTGCCTGGACTTTGAGAGGACCACCCTTCGACTCGCCCCTTTGCCAGGCAAAGACCTTTCCTTAACCTTGACGTTAAGGTAACTTCATGCCCAGGCAAGACCTTTCCTTACCTTTATGATAAGGTAAACAAACATCTTGCCCCAGCAAGCCCCTCCCTAACCGGATGTTAAGATACCTTAAACAGTGTGCCACATAATGCCTTTTTCGTGTTACTAACGAAAGGTTATCACTCCTGACGAAGGCGTGTGAAAATGATGAAAAAAAAATAATATGCCAATTTTTTGGAAGACTTGCGCCATATCCTAAAAGAACGCCCAACAACACACACACACACACACACTGTCGTTCTTTTAGCTTACACGATTAAAGGAACGCCCTAACAAAAGCCCCGTCGTTCCAGTAACCACGTAATTAAGAGAAGGCCCCTAAGAGAACGCCTCGCCGTCGTTCTCGTAGCTACATGACTGAAAGAAATACTCGCTAAACGACAGCACTGTCTGTGTTGTAGCAACAAGATGTCAAAAAGGGAAGGTTTAGATTTTTTTTTTCCTCCAAGTCTGCAGGAAGTAGTAATAGTTCCCATAGAAACACACACACACACACACACACACGATATAAAACAGAAAAGCTTTACCGATTTCTCTGTGTACATTGTACCTCTTCCGGTGTTTCAATCTCCACTTCACGGTAGTTCCCCTTAAAACATATTTTTTTTCCCCCTTTTTACTTTTCTGTTGGATAGTTTTATTCTGTACTTTTTTTTTTGCCTATCCTACATATTTCCAACAACAGCTGCAGCTGTGCCCATCATGGCTCATCCCATTCCCACTCTGTGGAACAAGACGTTTCTCACAAATCGACTACTTCCCGTTTCAAATGGATGTTATACTGATCAACCCACGTTTTAGATGGAAGGTAGACGACATATCCCACACATTTTCGATCGGTGGTTGACTGATTAATCTACATTTATGAATGAGTGGTGGATAGATTGATCCATATTTTGAATGGACAGGTGACGGACTTCGGCAATACGTCTTAGTCATTAGGAGGGTAATTACCCTCAGGTCATTTATAATGTTCCGAATAATTTACCGGTAACGACGTGGTTTTAGGAAATCGTCGGAGGAGAATGGACATGCCGTTAAGGGAGAGAGAGAGAGAGAGAGAGAGAGAGAGAGAGGAGAGAATTAAGAGTCAAAGATATGCAACATTTTGCCGTGGCCAAACTCAATGAGAGAGAGAGAGAGAGAGAAGAGTCAGAAACATATGCAACATTTTGTCATGGCCGAACCTCTCAAAGCGGAGATAAAAATAGCCAAAAGAAAAAAGAAAATGAGATATATTTTTCTTAAAAAGGTCTAACGTGCTTTGCAGCAATATCTTACAACCCTGATGCTTGATTAGATGTTGATAAGTTCAGGCTACCACTCACACTGCCTGGGTAGTGGTGGTCCTACCACACACACACACACGCACTCTGTACATGTGTATAATTACCTATTTGTACTTTACGAGGAGGGAGTTATACACGCGTGGGGACCCGTTCTCTTGAACTCTCTCTGCTGTTCAGTAGCTTTTTAGACCTTTGTAAACTGCCAGCATTCACCTCTTTGGTCAGTTTATACCAGCGTGTGTGTGTGTGTGTGTGTGTGTATGATTGCCCGTTTGTACAGTGTGGGGAGAGAGGTCGGAGCTGAACGCTCGTCTTTATGAAATTTGTCAGATCACCAAGCGAGTCTTTGACAGACCAAACGACTAATGCTTTCATTAACTTGGTAATCAAGCAGTGTGGAGTAAATGATTAACCTGGTATTGATTAAGGACGAATTGGTGTGCCATGGGACATGCCCAAAAATTTGCACACGAAAGCAAAGAGGTCTCAGGGTACCTTCTTTAGGTATGACTTACATTAGGTGTCAAAATATCGACGTCGCCTTCATAGATTTCTTCACCTATATTCCATCACATTTAGTATTATAGCCATGTACCGTACTAACAGTGGTCACCAACCGATGATAACGTGTACCGTTGTATCTGTCGTACCGATGGTACGTGCAAACCAGTAGGCGGTACGCGCGAGACGTCTGGATGGTACGTGTTACCAGGTCATGTACAAGATGTATATATATATTACCCGCACTCCTCAGTCAGGGCAACACGATAGCCGAAAACCCGTAATTAAAGATTGTACACTGTACATATGAATTACAGGCTGAACGGTAATTACATTTTTAATTTGTACGTATGTAATGTCTTCATTGATAGCATCATCTTAAAAGTTTTATTCTTGAAACGTTTAGTTTTGCGAGGGTTGTCTTTCTTTTTTTTTAAGTCATTAGATAGTTTTTTTTTCTTTTTTTTACGAAATTGGTTGATGAATGTAATGATTCCTAAAGGAACAAGCTGTTCCAGGAATTTGTACTGAGTAAAGAAATCATCGTGCACGCTACTGGACGAACGCGGACTTTACTTAATCCGAATTTCTTTAGGATATGTTAACAATATTACAAAACCAAATATATATATTGTATCTTCGTTCCATTAACTTCACTGGCATTATTGGCGAGTGTGCTCGAGAGGTTTAAAAGAAAAAGGAATATCCATCTCATGTAACCTCTTGACCAAAAACCACACCATGGCTTTGAGGTAGCTACTGCAGAAAGCCTATCTCTGTTGGAGCGTCAGTATAAGCGGTAATCTTCCTCTCTCTCTCTCTCTCTCTCTCTCTCTCTCTCTCTCTCTCTCTCTCAGTCATACGAATGGCAAATTTGACCCCGTGACTTTTCTCCCTGACCTTTTGACCTTAAAAATGCAGAACACATGACTGGAGTCTGTCAAGAGCAGAGCCAGTATATAAAGTGAGCTTGACAGAGTAATTTAGATTTGAACTGTAAGTATTGGAGTAGTGGTGGAGAGGATGTTGTTGGAGTTTGTTGAGGATTGTTGGAGATATGCATATGTGTGTGTGTGTGTTGGGGGTGAGGGGGAAAAAGGTCCTTAAAGTACGACCGAAAAGTTTTAGGAGATTTTTAGGAATATTAGCCAAGCTTAAGCAAATTTATGAATCTTTAAAAGTGGAAAAATGCTGGAAAAACTTGCTCCCCGTAAGACAAATGGTAAACACATAAACTTAGAGAGAAAGAGATTATATGTAGATAGACTCGCAGGTAAATAGATGTATCACAACTGCAGGTACAATCCGTCTACTATAACAGTATGTTACAGTTTCGTGTCTTGGTAATATTTGCCTCGTTACTGAGGAGGTTGGTAATACTGGCATAGCATGTTCGGGGGCGCTTTATACTCTTACTGCGTCATAATCATATCCCTGCTTATCTTCCTCAAAATCAGCTAAAAGAGTAAAAAAGAAAAAAAAAATCTTCATGGTCTGACAGAGATAAATTGTTCGCTTGTCCTTTTAAAAAAGATTTCTTTTTTGTTCCAGCCCTATCGTTCTGATAATCTTTTTTCCACTAGTACCTTGGATGTGAAGGAGGGGTATGTATGTATGTGTATGTATACATACACACACACTTGCCTTTGGGCAGCCAGCGTCTCGCGATTGGTATTGGTAAGGAATGAACAGGTGAAGAATGCTTTCGCCCTGAGCCGATATACCCTGACGTCACAGCAATCGACTTCTGCCGAGGTGGGTTGGTACGTGAGGAAGTAAGGACGCCCACGTCCAACCACACTTGTGTGTGTGTGTGTGTGTGTGTTGTCAGTTTGGTTTTGTTTGAGAGAGACTATACCACATCCTCGTCAGCACCTGACCATGGGAGCATATGCTTCAGGGACGTGGGTGACCTAAATCTGAGAGAGAGAGAGAGAGAGAGAGTGAGTATATTGTGTCTTTTGACGAGGACCAATGTATAAACAGGTTCTTGTCTCACAAAGAATGGCAAAGTTGTTTTTGGTAGAATATATGTAACGTATCTGTAACCCAAAACTTTGGCAGTACGTAAGAACGCGAGGCAGTAAATACACTGCAAATTTGATATACTCTTACTTATGAGAAATATGCATGTTTCGTCCCCAGCAGTACGAGCAAATATTAAATTTGTGCAGCGTTGGGCAACTTCTCCCAGAACGGTGGTGGTGGCGTTTGTCAATATCGTGAAAGAGAGGTTACGTTAGGCTTGGTTAGATTTAGGTTATACTGTACTTTGTTAGATAAGGTAGTACGCTCTGGATTTCTTAGGTGTAAGGAAGTAGAAATTATATCCAAAATTCGTGCCATACTGGCCACCTCTTTGTATGGTACTAGGCTAAGATTATTTAAAATAAGTGGATTAGCGTGTGTTGCCTTACCTAATTTTCAGAAACGTCACTCTTATATTACGGCCTTGCCCTAGTGTTGCACTAAGGTAGTATACTTACTAATCTTGTACCTCTGTGTTGGCGAAAAGTTGCGTTAACATTTCCATGTGGCTTTAATGTTACTTACAACTAGTTTGCTTTTTGCCCCATGTTATCACACTGTTGTAAGTAATATGTAGAAATGTAATAATTACAAGTGGCGCCTGTGAGGAATATACATTTCTAAGAAAAAGAATTCGGAATCGTGGCTAAAAAGATCATCTTTGCGAGTGAAAAAGCTTCACATATACAAGTCTGGCTGGGCGTGGAGCTGTGATAGGCTTTATCAACAGCTGAGACCTTGGCTAATATTTTACCTTCGCTGACGTCAGAGCCGGGCAATCGCTTGGTCATGAGGGCTGCATGACGGCCAGAAAATTGACAACCTGTGTGTATGTATTTTCTACACTTGTTGCGTATTTGTTATCCAGATTCCCTTGGCGGACCCTGCAAGGGTTTGTCAGGCAAGGAATGAAAGAATAGTTTATAATATTCTGATTTTCTTTACGTTTTTCAGATTCCTTTTTGTGGGTGAGGGTTAGTAAGGGAATCGCGTAAATGTGTTATGAACGTAAAAAAATTCGCATAGACTTCTAAATATTTAATTTGTAAACTGTAAATCTCTACCACGTCTAAAAGTGTTAAAAAAACTTATTAAACTTTTAGATTATGATAGCCCCTCCTCCTCCTACTCCTCCCTTGCCTTAGAATATTCGAAGTGGAACCTTAAGTATATTTGCTTTCTCTCTGTGGCATTACCGGAAATTCAGATAATGTATTAAGAGCTCATATGGCTAGGCTTGCATGGCCAGGTTAATGTAATCGAGTCACTACCCTCCCTAAAAGAGGTGTTATTCATTTTTTTTTTAATTAGCGTGTATGGTCTTAGCGTGATCTTATACAGATGAAGAAGGTCCTGAATATTTTTCTCGATTGGTTGTTATAACTTGACTTTGTCGGCCTTAATGTTCTTAGCAGTAGCTAGGCTTTAGTAAAGCCGAAATAACCAAGCAGCCAGCCAGTCTACCATTAAGCCCAACCAGCAAGCCTTATTAAGCCTCCCCCACTATTTTAAGCCACCACCGTCCCGTCTCGTGTCAGAAATATCAGCATAAAGGACCATAAAAGTTTCTAAAATAAGCCAGCTGGACGTAATGCTAGCAGAGAAATTAGTGTGCTCTCAGGCTCGCCTCCGGTCTGTTGGGTACATGAATTCGTTAAGGAAAAAAGAGAAAGTGGTAGTCAGTGTCGGGGCCTCAGACATGCTATACGAAGAATAAGATTTAGTTAGAGACTGACATTTCGACCTCTGTTCTTTGTACTCATCGTGTATGAAGTATGTGGAGTGTTAACCAATATGGATAGAATGTTTGTTGACAAAGTATTAAGCTTTTTTTCTTTTTTTAAAGGAAGGAAGATATATGAAGTCGGTAGTGAAGAGAAATTCCGATATTTGGTCTACAGGATAGCAAAATTATGTTTGGGTGATAATATGAAAAGAGAAAAGTCCTTTTTAAATGTCGTGAAGAAACTGGATGACAAATGTATATTGTAAGTTTACAATCGGAGATTGTTCGAAGGTAATGCGTCAGTTCCAGCAACTATATGCCATGGGAAACCAGTAAATACCCTTCTTGGCCAGTTTCTGGTCTGACTACATACGTGTCTTATTCTCCTGAAGTAATTTACCAAAGACTTGTTCTAAGATGGATTTAC
>JAYMFT010113645.1:0-13442 GCA_038088735.1 Panulirus argus
TATTACTTTGGCTTTTGCTCCCGAGAGCTGGCTGCTTGTGTGCCCCCACCACTAGCTAGACCACGCAATACTCGACAAGCTGCTGCGTCACATGATTATTGTGTGGCCATCGGCAACTCAACGGTGTGCCGTTTTGATAGGTGCTTCTTTCCCTACACGTCAAAGCTTTAGAACTCTGTACCTTCTCATGTCTTTTCCAATAACTATGACTTGGCTCATTTCAAAAGACAGGTCTTTCACTTTCTCAAAAACTTGTAAATACTTTCCTTGTCTTTTTATGTTTTTGGATTCTCTATATATCTCAATTAGGGCCCGGCGCTGATGTGGACTTTTGTCTATGATTGGAGCCTTAAACATAAAGCAAAAACATTTTCATGTATGGACGTACCTCGCTTGGCAAATCATTTACGTAGACTAGAAACAGCAGTGGCCCTGCTCTTATTTCCGTTTGGACATGCAACAAATTTCGTTAGGTTAGGGTAGGTTTGTTAGGTTTGGTTTGGTTGAAATTGTTTTTACGATGGATTTCGAGGTCTTTTGAACTATTTTGGAACCCACTTTTCACCTCGGCCAACTTGCACGATAATAGTCTCCCCAGTTAGATGTCTGTCGGTCCCCTCAGTAATATGTGTGTGTGTGTGTGTAGTTACTTATGTGTATTGGATGGGGAGGAAATTCTACACCCTCGGGGCCGCACCTCTTAATCCATATCTTCTACCATACATGTGTGTGCGTGTGTGCACCCTTTATGCTTTTGTTCTCTTAATAGGGCGTCTTCAGCAGGGTATATGACTTTCCAGGAGTTGGAGCTAATGAGAACCAGTTGTAATAGAAACTGACGTAAAAATCGGTTATCTTCTCTTTGGATGACTGGGGGCATATTCATGCTGAGTTACAGATCCCAGTATGCTTGGAGGCAAGTCTGTACAGAAGTACAGGTCCCAGAATGGCTGGGGGTATGTCTATCCTGAAGCACAGATCCCAGGATGGCTAAGGGGCATGTCTGTACTGTCTTTCTTGCAAGGTAGTGTGAGGGATCAGAAATCAGGCAAGCTGCCGCCCTTCGAAGCTTAAATGCAGCCTGGAATGAAGGCTAAAGATGATTATGTGGTGTGGTAGAATACCCGTTAGATCACCAACTTCCATATCTGTAACTCAATCAACATGTAACTATTAATCACTTAATGTTCAACTAAATATTACTAAGTGCATAATGTGTAAACCAAAGTATTCATGTTGTAAAACGTCGTGTACATCTGCCATCCTGACTTAGTGGATGTACCTCACTCACGTGCTTATTCAAAGCGTGGAAATATCCAAACCCCACCTTGATCTTAAGCTCTTTTATGATTAGCTAACATGTTACTATTTTGATCTCCCAGTTCTGTGTAACTTCTCAATTGTGTATTGTCAGCAGAGTAGCTGCTTAAATTGAATGAACCGTTTATCATTATTATTATTATTATTATTATTATTATTATTATCATTATTACTATTATTATTCTTATTACTATCATCATTATTATTATTGTTATTGTTATTATCATTTTTATTACTAATAGTATTATAATTGTTATCATTATTATTATAATTATTATCATTTTAATTATCATTATTATTATTATTACAATTATTATTATTATAATTATTATTATTATTACTATTATTATATTCGTTGTTGTTATTGTTGTTACACTTCATGATTATAATTTTTATTAATAATCATTATTATTCTTGACTAAATTACATGACAGCTACAGATTAGATCAAAGTAATAAAAGGTGCATCATAGAAAAATACGAAATAATTCATACCTTTAGGAGCACATGGCCTTATCGTGACTGTCATGAAATAAAAGTTTTATGAATGATAGTAAACAGTAAGAAAAAAAATCACATTTACATAATTAGCTACGTGCACTTAAATATGTCTGGAAATCTCTTTAAGTTATACATATAGCTAAAATATTTTTAAGAAACTAGGAATCTGGTTCGGAGTGCAAAAATTCATCTCCTTTTGACATTTGTTCTACTTGTACGAATGACTGATTCTCCTTGTTCAGGGTGCTACTATCACATGTTGGCCAGTTCAGGCTCTATACATCTGTTTGACAGAGTCGAGTCTACTGCGTAGGACTCACCAGCTCTACCAGTCTGACTTCAGATCTTGACCTACTTGCCTTTCGCAGCAGGGTTGGCATTCTGACCTACCTGAAGGGGCACTGCTTTAGTTTCTGCCTCCGTCAGGAACGAGACTACATAGTACTCTGGAAGCTATTGCGTCACATGATTAGTTTATGGCCGACGGCAACTCCAGGTGGAATTAAGTGATGTATTTTCTTACATTGTTTACTTTATTTAAACTTTGTCCAATTAGTGACTTTCTCCTTTTTCAAATGTCGTTTTTCCATTTTCGGAAAAGCTTGGATTCTTTTTTTTTTCTCATTACTTCTTACAATTTGATTATCTCTTTTCTTATACTTACCTTTAAGGCCTGACTTCGATGAGAACTATGATTTTAACATATTTTTTAAAATACATTTACAGTTTTAACTCGTAATTCTTAAGACATGAATAATTTTAAGCAGATCCTCACATACAATGTTGAAGCAGTTCCCATGTAGGATGTGTGTCGAAAGGAGGGCGGGGGGGAGACTGTCTTAACACATGTGGGATGTTGTCCCCACACATTACATGTGGAACTGTTCAGTAAGTAGATGATAAAACATTACCTTGTTACCTAACCTCTCGTTACTGACAACAGCGGTGGAATCTAATACATGAGTTAAACAGAATGCCAGATGTCATAGGAAGGCTAGTTAACATACAGTTTAAGCGCGAAGTGGTAATAGGAATTTTGTCATGATACAGATACTAATGGCCAGATTTACCGTTATTCTCCAGCTGTTGTGACTTGGCTCGAGTTATTCTAAGGAAAAGCCTTCTGGTGCTGCCGTCGGTTATCTTGCATTAATGAGCAAGACACGACCACGTGAGAGACCTTCGGTGTTTCTGTTGTCTATCTGTCATGTATAGGTAGGACTGAAGTCGTAAGAATCGCTGGTGTTGTCCTCCAGATGCTGAACTTAAGCTTGGAAAAACTCCTTTTAGTGCAGATGTTCTCCTACCGTGACTAAGCTGGACTCGTACTAAAGAAAAGTCTTTTAAGGATGCTGCCGTCCAGCTGCCATACGCAAGCTAGACTGAAACTAGGTGGAAAGCCAACTGGTCTTGTTGCTGTTCTGCTGCTACAAGTGATACGGACTAGAGGGAAAAGCTCTCTGGACTATTTCGTGACTTACTGCCGTGTGTGGGCAGGATTCAAGACAGGTAATTAACTCTCTTGTGTTGTAGACCAGCTTCCAGGAAAGGATGGTATCACGCGAGGAAAAGCCCTTTGAAGTCAGCGACCTCTCGTCACCTGAAGCCTGGACTGAAGCAAAGAAAAAGCATTTTGACTTTATTTTTTTGTTCTATTCAAGTTACATGTTGATTGGGGTGAAGCCAGATAGTATTTTTTGCCTTCCATATGATACATGTTGGCTTCAATAGATCTGGAGAACGTTTTATGATGCTGCTTGTGTAGGCTAGAATAAAGCGTGCAGAGGACCTCTGATGCCGCTTGTTCTCAGCAGCCATGTATGGACTAGAATCAATCTCGGAAGGAGACCTCTGATTTTACCGATGCCCATTTGCCATGAATGGGATGCAATCAAGCTCAGAAGAGGAACTTTGGTGCTGATCTTGTCCAACTGCCGTGGAGTGGCTGGACTCAAGCGGTGAGAAATCAGTTGGTGTTTTCATCCAAAAGACACGTATGGGTCTGGACTTACGCTCAGATGAAGCTCCTCCTGTGCTTTTGTTGTCAAGTGGTCATAGTCAGGCTGGCCGAAGATAAGGAGAAGACTCTGATGTTGTTGTTGTCCATTTGCTCTGTATGGGCTGGTCCCCAGTTGTAAGAAGTGCTCAGGTTTTGTTGCCCAGATTACACCTATGGGTTGGACTCAGGCTTTAGAGAATTTCACCGTATGGTAAGACAAAAGCTGATGAGAATTTTTCTGGCACTTTTATTATCCGATTTAGATGTGTAGATGGAACTCGAACCGGGGAGAAGCTCTCAGGTTCCGTTGCTGGCCAGGTGCCACATATGTGTTGGGAGAAACCCTTTAGTGTTCCTGTTATCTACCTGACTGTTGTTGACAACTCGAAATCGGGAAGGGCATCCGATGCTGTTATTGTCCAGCTGTCATGGCTTGGCCGAAATCAAACTCTGAAGAAAAGCCTTCTGTTGCTGTTTTCCTTGTTCATACCAGGATGTAGTGCCTTGCTTGAATAGTCTTAGGTTGCTGAAGATCAACATTTTTCTGTCGTAGCTATATCTACTAAATCATGATAATATATAACAACTGGAATATGTGAATCATAATTGTAACGAGACTATGATTACTATACATTCAGTTTTTTGTCCTGGGGATGGTGTCAGCGTCGCTGTCAGAGGTAGTTGGGTTGATTAACTCTGGGTGGAAGTTAGCAAGTGGTTGTTTGGTAGTTTAATCTGGGGTAATAACATGGCAAGTGTTGATTCGGTAGATTTACTCTAGGCCATAAAATGGACTACGCATCCACGACTAGATCTGTATTATAGGCTTAAGTCCTGTAGTTTATATGCGTGTGTTCCATTCAGAGTTAACCTCGGGTAGGAAAGGAGGCGAGGAACTCAGGAAACCTAAAGATAACAAAGACGCCAGCCAGGTTCTCGTCTTGTTGGGTCGACACTCCTGTGTGGAAGAACCGGTTGGAATTGTGCATCTGCAATGCTGGAGTTGGATCTGGATCCCTTAGAGGATCGGTCTGGGGCTTTCACTCTCATTTGTGTCGTCTAGGTCGGGTCGTGGGCGAGATACTTTGGAGAAACCACTCTGTTGGGGCCAAGCGGAGGGAGGCTGCAGGTCCAAAGGGTTGGTGCACGGAGGGGAACTGCTCTGTCTAGTGTCGTGTAGAGTTTGAGTTTCAGTTTTAATACTTTATTCCTTGATAGAGGAATCGGGATCCTAGTGCTGTCACTAGGTACCCCTGTACAATAATACCAAAGGCATCTGGCAAATGTCGCGAGTACATTTATATATAACGAAGGGGCTTACTAAAGCTTAAGGAAGTTAGGATATTCCTTCAACACATCACTATTATTTACATAATGTCTGGCCATTATGGGGAGGGTCATTGTGTCTCCGTCAGGGGTTAGTGGAGTGATGGTCCAAGGCGTCACTGAAGCGTTGTGTGTGGGGACATCTTAGAAGGCAGTGGACAAGGGTGCGGCTGTCGGGTCTTCTGCATGATGAACAAGCGCGTTGCTTGGGGTAGGTAGGGATGCCAATCTCCCAGGCGATCACGTCCCTTTTCCGTGACCCTTCCCGTAGACATGTCAGAGGTTAGGGAGTTTACGGAGGGTATCGGACCAGGTTGGCGGGGAATCCAGGGGGACGGCTGCTTGTCGGGCTTCCCCCTGCTTGCGGCGAATTTGGGTCCTGAGTTGTCGAAGTGTTCGAGGAACTATGTCACGTGGGCCATTTCTCTAGATGATTAGATCCATTTCATAATCATAGTCAATCATATTTGGTACTTTTGACAAATTATTTATTAGTGGCATTTTGAATCACCCCCAAAGAAATTACACAAGCCAGTTTCAAACGAAAACATATAACCTTTTATTCAAGATATATTGAATAATTAGGTAAATAGCACATAATGGAAAACTAAAGCAAAAGTATATTTAAAGGGAAACAAAAATCAATAACATTCCACAAGAGAATACCAATAGCGAAGAATTGTAACTTCTTTTATGACTTGGAATTTATGCTGAATTATTGATCTAAATGGTACTTATCTGAAAGTAGGCTTGCTGTATCACAATGAATCTACGTCAAAAGTATTCATCAGTTCATGAAATAATTATGAAAAGCACACAAAAAATACATGAGTACATTGTAGCCCTCTATCAAGTCTGCACTCCCTAATGTAAAAAGCACCACTAATTTTGCACAACTCATTCAGGCATCGCACTTTGTGCATATAAATTTTCCATCATCTGTACATAGTTCATGGGGCCCATTCATCACATCCTTCTACCATGCACTTAACCCAGTCCTCTTTATCAGCACTGTTGTTGATGTGCTGCCCACACTGACCAAAGAGTGGTGACCAGTCTTCAGCACCAGCAGATACTTCCTTGGTTACTTTGGCTTTATTACCTTGCTACTGTTTTGTTCCCTTGTTGTTCTTCCTAGGATGCCTCTTTGCTTTGATAGCTGCTTTCTCTTTTCTCTTTTTGATGGCATTCTTCTCTGGAGTGTCGGTTAATATTACCGATTTTCATGATTTCTTCCCCGCTTTCCTCTTGGTTCCATTGGCAGGGGCCTTTGGTAACGGTCGCACAAGTTCAGGACTAAATTCCTGGGTAAAAGATTCAACATTCTGTGGAAAGTGAGTGACAGTCTCTTCCTACATAAAGGAGAGGTTGATGGTTCCTCTTCATCACTGATGTCCACTGGTTCAGGTTGTGGCTGTATTGTTAGTAGCGTCTCTGTGATTTGAGGCGGCTCAGGTGCCTCAGCGGTGCAAGATAGACAAGTGTGCATATTCATTAGTGTCAGCTTTGATGGATCTGGCTGGTCGGTTGTATCTGTAGGAGCAAACTCGTAATCTTCTATGTCCCTGTTATAGGGGCAGACACTACACATTGAACCCACCAATGATATTTGCTGGGGCATTGGCCTTTGTGATGACTGTGTTTACCAGGCCAGGTATGTCATGGATTGTCATCCTCTGGCCTGGATGGTTCCTCATCCATGAGGCTTGGGCTGCTTTCAAGTAAGTCTTGAAAGGCCCATACACTGACCTATCCAGCGGCTGCAATTTATATGCCTCAGGCCTGGCATATATCCAAACTAATTATGAATCAAAGGTTTCATATTTGAAATATTAAAACAAATTCTAAAGGATATAGCTAAGAAAATAAGATTGATTAAACAGTTTCATCCTTTCAGTCCTAAGACCTAGGCCCAATGTGCAGCGGGGTTGGAATCAGTTGATGCAACCAACCCCAGCAGACCAAGTCAAAAGGTAGCATAACATGTGGTAGTTTCTACCACATCACAACCATGCTGATCTTCTACCCTCATCTATCTACTTCAAAAATAATGCTTAGATAATACATGAATTCTGAACCGTATGACCACTAACTGAAAATTAATGAAAATGAGCCAGAGTTACATATAGGTCTAAAATAGGTGGACATTTGGAAAAATGTACTGGGAGGTCCTTGATTCAAAGCGAATTTTGCAAGCAGCTGGATGATGTAATGTAGTTTCCAGGCCTGTTATCAAATTTGGTCCAGTTCTTTTAGAAATAGCACAGCATCGACTGATTCAACCAACTCCGCTTTCCCCTACGTTTGTATAAACTTGGAGAATGGTAGTTCTTAAAGTCACTCTAGGATGTTTAAGAACATAAAACAACAGGAAGAATAGTGCATGAGTTTACACAAGAAAGACAGACAACAGGAGGCCTGATTGGCCCACTACTGGGTTGTCTTAATAGAATGTTTAACGACAAGAAAATGTAATTCCGCTCAGCAGATGAAATGCGGCAAGGCGGCGGGTGTTGATGGTATTGCAGTTGAATCTATTAAGAAATGGGGTGACTGCGTTGTTAATTGGTTGGTAAGGATATTCAGTGAATGTATAGATCATGGTGAAGTACCTAAGGATTGGCAAAATGCATGTATAGTGCCATTGTATAAAGGTAATGGTAATAAAGGCGAGTATTTAAACTACAGAGGCATAAGTTTGTTGACTATATCTGGTAAATTGTATGCGACAGCATTGGTTGAGAGGGTGAAGGCATGAACAGTGCATCATGTGGTTTAGGAAGTGGTAGAGGATGTGTGGATCACATGTTTGCTTTGAACAATGTGTATGAAAAATACTTTAAAAACAGATGAATTTGTATGTGGCATTCATGGATCTGGAGAAGGCATATGATAGGATTAATAAAAATGCATTGTGGAAGGTCTTGAGAATATATGGAGTGGAAGGTAAGCTGCTAGAAGCAGCAGGAAGTTTTTGTCAAGGGTGTGAGGCATGTGTACAAGTAGGAAGGGAGAAGAGTAATTGCTTCCCAGTGAAGGTCAGTCTGCCGCAGGAGGGTGTGATGTCACCATGGTTGTTTAATTTGTTTATGGATGGGGTGGTGAGGGAGGTAATTGTAAGAGTCTTGGAGAGAGGGGCAAATATGCTGTCTGTTGAGGTGAAAGGGCCTGGGAAGTCAGATGTTGTTCACCTATGATACAGCAATGGTGGCTGGTTCGAGTGAGAAACTGCAGAAGTTGGTGACTGAGTTTGGAAAAGTGTGTGAAAGGAGAAAGTTGAGGATGAATTTGAATAAAAGCAAGGTTATTAATTTCAGCATGGTTAAAAATGAAGTGTTTTAGATATCTGGAAGTGGACTTGGCAGCAAATGGTACCATGGAAGCTGCAGTGAGTCATAAGGTTGGGGAGGGGGGTTAAGGTTCTGGGGATTATGAAGAATGTGTGGAAAGAGAGAACTTTATCGTGGACAAAAATGGGCATGTATGAAGGAATTGTAGTTCCAACAATACTATGTGTGGCAAAGCATAGGTTATAGGTATGGTTGTGTGGAGGAGGGTGGATGTGTTGGAAATAAAATGTTTGAAGACAATATGTGGTGTGAGGTGGTTTGATTCAATAAGTAATGAAAGGGCAAGAGGTGTGTGGGAATGGAAACAGTGTGGTTGAGATAGCAGAACAGGGCATGTTGAAATGGTTTTGATATATGTAGAAAAGGAGTGAGGAAAGGTTGACAAAAGAGGATATGTGTCAGAAGTGGTTGGATGGCAGGATGGAGCAAAAAAGATTTTGAGCAATCGGGGCCTGAATATGCAAGAAGGGAAGGTGTGCTCGAATCAGAGTGAACTGGAACCATGTAGTATACTGGGGTCAACATGTTGTCAGTGGACGGAACCAGGGCATGTGAAATGTCCAAAGCAAACCATGGAAAGGTCTGCGGGGCCTGGATGTGGATAGGAAGATGTGGTTTCAGTGCATTACAAATGACAGTTAGAGAATGAAAGTGGATGCAGCCTTTCTTCTTCTGTTTCCTGGAGCTACCTCACTGCTGCAGGGGGGGAACGATCAGGTGTGAGGGAGAAGAGATGAGAATGTAATGTTATCTTTTTTCCTTCCCTTCATCCATTTTGTGCTGTTTCCTGTGGAGTGGGATTGTGTTGAGCAAGTATGAGTATGTGTACATATGTGTGCGTATGTATATGTATGTTTGTATATGTACGTGTAGGTGCATATAAGTATAGATAAGTGTATGGGAGTGAATGTGTCTTTCTTTCGTCTGTTTCCTGGTGCTACCTCGCTAGCGCAGGAAACAGCAATCAGGTATGAAAAAATATATATTAGCATTTCAGGAACAGGTTTTCCTTTATGCATCTTAGGTTGAATATGACAGCTTGTTCACAATTGATTTTCTTTTTATGTTAGTTTTGTTTTCTCATAATTGATCTTCTTTGTTGTAAAGGATACTGAAACAACTCCTTCGAAAGTTCCCATTTTAATAATAAAGTTTCAAAACACTAGACACTAATTACACAACACATAAATATCACAATGTTTCGGCTAACTCTAAGCCATTATCAAGTGAAGATGAAGAATACAGGCAAAGAAAATAATCCATCAAGTAGAGTAGGTCTCCATGATGTGGTTTATAAATACAAGGAGTAGACTAAGTTGGTTGTCATGGCATGACACTTGGTTGGGGTATGTGGTTCCCATGGTGGTAGGTGCATTAACCAATAGCAGCATTCCTCATCCATTTCCCTGCCTTGTCCGGCTGAGTCATGTTTGTTGTGGTAGAGAGTAAATGAGCTTGAAAAGAAGACTTGAGTGAAGAAATACCGGGAGAGAGTGAGTGTAGAATGGCAAAAGGTGAGAGCAAATGAAATGAGGGGAGTGGATGAGGAATGGGAGATATTTAGGGAAGCAGTGATGGCATGTTGCATGCAAGAGGCATGTGGTATGCAAAAGGTGGGAGGTGGGCAGATTAGAAAGGGTAGTGAAGGAGATCAGAAAGGCTAGTGAGTGGTGGGATGAAGAAGTAAAGGAAATAAAAATGTAAAAGTGCAGTAGCTAAAAGTATTCATATATATTAAAAGACAACAGATTTGGTTCAGCATCATTATCATACACATACCAATATCAATACTGTCATAAACAATGAACAATTATCTTTTTTTGAGTTTACATGATTGTAGAAATAAATACTTCTTGGTACAAATTCTTATATCTGCATGCTTTTTGCAATGGTATACATAATCTTTTGCCTAATCTTAAAAACGCAGTTATTATTCAGAGGATGGTGAGAATTACTCATAATTCTATCAGTTAAATTAAAAAGATATTTTAAATATAATACATCAAGTGCAGTTACATTAGCACCCAATTTACTAGCTATTTTTACAATTTTCCTAAGTTTATTCTTGTTTTTTAGACTTAAACACCCATAATATGATGCTATAAAAAACAAAGTGTTGACTCTACAACTGACTTACAGAACACAGGAGGAAGTCCTATCAACTTTCAGTTTTTTTAAAACTTTGAAAAAATTAATTCTTTGCATACATTTTCCATAAATCTTTTTAGTGTTAATATCACCATTTAGACTACCATCAATAATCAAACCCAAGTATTTATAATTGTGCACAGTATTTACTTGCTCTCCTTTGATAATTAGTTGTTCAGTGCACTTTTTTTCTTGCAACAGTCAATCACCATTTCTTTGGTCTTTTTGATATTCAGATTCAAGTAATTTTCATCACACCACTGAACAAAGTCATTAACTTAAGCCTGATATCCACATTCATGTTTATCCCTTATTTTTCCAATAATAACTGTGTCATCAGCATATTTGATAACAGAACAGGTTCTGTAGTTACTAATGCAATCATTTGTATTCATAGTAAATAATAAAGGCGACATAACACAGCCCTGTGGAGCCACCAGTGTTTGTAAATATGGTATGAGATTTAACATTTCTAAATTTTACAAATTGTGGTATATTAGTTAGGTAACTATAAATCCAAAAAATGAGGTTGCTATTTACTTCAAAGAAATTAATTTCCTTAACTTATTATGAGGTTGTATAGTACTGAATGCACTACTGAAATCAATAAATATAATTCTTGCATAAGTGTTAGGCATGTCAAGATGTGTAATCTGATGTAATAACATTATGGTTGCATCTTCAACACCTCTCTCTTTACAGTATGCAAACTGCATAGTATCTCTGACAAAATCTACTTATTTACATAGACAAGTTTTAACAATGACTTCAAAGCATTTCATCACAATTGATATGAAAGCCACAGGTCTAAGGTCCTTCTTAACAATAGGCAATGGAATCTTAGGTACAGGTATAATTTCTGATGTTTTCCATAAAGTAAGAACATTACATTGGTTAAGAAAAGCTTGAACATGTAAAGGCTTATACAACTGTACACAGCAAGATTTTAATTTTTGGCACGTCTGGGTCAGGTATAGAACTTTTTGTATGTTAGCCACACAACTGTTTTAACCTAATCCAAGCATTTTTAGAACTCTTAAAGCAAAATACATTCTCAAGCTTACTTTTACAGAGTAATTTAGCATGTTTGATCTTAACATCGAGTTGTCCTTTGTTACATTCCTATTCCCAGATGGCAATGCTACTTTCTTCTCATTTAAACTACATTTTGGTTCTTTTGTTACCCAAGGTTTATTGTTCGGATATGTTGTGACAGTCCTGACTGGTACCAACATATTCACACAAAAAGCAATGCAACTAGTGAGAAAATTGACATTATAATCAATCTCACAATTTTTGTCATACAAAACAGAGAAATCAGTACAGCCAAAACATCTTTGTAAAGTAAGAGAACACGCATTTGACCATTTACATAGATTCACTTTCTGACACTTCACTGTTTTTAATTTTTGTTTATATATAGGCGGGTTTCTTACTGACCTTATAACCATTTTTCACATTACAGAACATTAAATATGTCCATCAACATATTTGCCAAACCATTGGAGACAATAGGTTGAAGTCCATGCAACCCTACCAAGATGATGGTGGGGTGCAAGTAAAAGCACCATAATTCTGGTGTGTTTGTCTTTTAACATTCACGTGGCTGAGGAAGTCAGGTCTCCTGCCCTCTCTTATGACTCACCCAGGGTTCCATTTACTGCCATGTCCACTTCCAGTTATCTAAAATACTTCAGTCCTAGATTTTCTCCTTTCAAACTCACACCCTAAGTAACATGTTTCTTTCCATGGTCAGAGCTAATATTTACATTTATCAACTGTCTGCTTTTACCTAACCTCCTAACCTGAGAAGAAGAGTTTTGCAATTTCATCAGCAGCAAATGATAACTAATTCACCTCCCAAGCCCCTGACAGGGTGCAGACCTGTTCCTCTCTCCAAGACCTTTGCATTCACCTCCATCACCACCCCATTCAAAAAGAAATTAAAGAGCCATGGTGACATCATACACCCCTGCCACAGAACTACCGTCACCTGGAACCACACAACCTTCTCTCTTACTACTCACACACATTCCTTACTCCCTTGTTAAAAACTCATCATTACTTCAAGCAGTTTTTCATCTACACCATACATTCGAAACACCCGTAATTCTGTGCCCCTTACCTTTAAAGAATGGTTCTATACAGGAATTTTGCCAATATTCAGGCACCTCACCATGAGCTATGCATACATTAAAAATCCAAACCAACCAATCAGCAATACCATCACCTCCTTTCTGAAGAAGCTCAACTCAAAAATTCTAACCAACCAATCAGCAAAACAGTCATCTCCTTTCTTCAGACATTCAATATTGCAATCCTAAACACTCTAGCTGCATTGCCACGCTTTATATTAATCAAGGATTTTACCAACTCTTTTCACTAATCCATTTACCAAGACTTTCACTTCACCTACCTCCCTGACCCAAACAACCCAAATCTGCCATGCTATCATCAAATACATTCAACAGTCCTTCAAAATAATCACTATCTCCTCTTCGCATCTTCTCTGCCTATTACTACTTAGCAGTTCTACTGGAAAGTCATGAAATATATTAATAAATGAAGGAGGGTAAATAATTAATTACCATAAATCTACATTGGATTATGTGTTAACTGACAGGCATGCAAAAGAGACACTTTTGGATGTAAATGTGCTGAGGAGGGCAGCTGGTGGGATGGTTGATCACTACCTTGTGGAGGCGAAGGTGAAGATTTGTAAAGGTTTTCAAAAAAGAAGAGAGAATGTCGAGGAGAAGAGAGTAGTAAGAGTGAGTGAGCTTCGAAAGGAGGCTTGTG
>JAYMFT010113656.1:0-13442 GCA_038088735.1 Panulirus argus
AGGCGAATATGTATAAAAAAAATATATATATATATATATATATATATATATATATATATATATATTCCTGAGGTAGGTGAGAAAGAATTCTACCTCCATATTCCCTGCCTGTTGTAGAAGACGATTAATGGGGGTGGAAGTGAGGACTGGAAACCTTCCCCATCATGTATTTGAATTTATGAAAGAGGAAACAGAAGGAGTTAGGTGGGGAGTGCTCATCATCCTCGAAGGCTCAGACTGGGGTGTCGAAATGTATTTGGATATAAACAAGATGGTGCAGAGAGGAAAGATAGCTAGTAAGTTTGAAGAAAAAAACATGGATGTTCTGGCTCTGAGTGAAATGAAGCTCAAGGGTAATGGGGAAAAATGGTTTGGAAATTTCTTGGAGTAAAGTCAGGAGTTGGAGAGAGGACATGAGCTTATGAAGGATTAGCATTGCTCCTGAGGCAGAAGTTGTTATGTGTGATAGAGTGTAAGGCAGTAGATTCTAGATTGATGTAGGTAAAATTAAAAGTGGATGATGAGAGAGGGGTGATTATTAGTGCTTATGCACCTGGCCATAAGAAGAATTAATGTGAGAGACAAGTGTTTTGGGAGCAGCTGAGTGAGTATGCCAGCAGTTTTGGTGTAAGAGACTGGGTATTGGTGATGGGTGATTTGAATGCAAAGGGAAGTTGAGGGTATAGCTGGGGGACATGGGGTATTCAGTGTTATGAATGGACATGATGAACGGCATGTGGAGTTGTGTGCTGAAAAGGGACTGGTGATTTGGAATACCTGGTTTTAAAACAGGTATATATGGTACATAAGTATACATATGTGAATAGGAGAGATGGTGAGGAGGCATTATTGGTTTACATATTAATTGATAGGCATGTAAAAGAGAGAGAGACATGCAAAAGAGAATTTGGATTTGAATGTGCTGAGAGGACACTACATCCTCCAAGCCTATACCATTAAAACTCACATCCCAGCTGACCAGTCTCTTTGTACTGCTAAACCTAGTAACTTTGCTTAATTGACAAATGCTTTCAACTTTCTACTTTCATACATTCTCCCAAACAGCTAATGCAGTTTCTCATTTGAATTTGCCACCAGTGCTGTGTCATCAACAAACAGTAATTGACTTACTTCCCATGCCCCACCACTTAAAAAATATAATGTAGCATGTATAAGGTAGCCATGATAAGGGCATTTATTTGTCCATAATGTCACAGCTAAATGATAAAAAAGTAATCATGTGATTGTTAAAAGCACTGAAATAGTTTCCTCCCATGGAAAAGGGCTGAACCAAAGCACTGGTCTAAGAAGAAAGGAAATTTGAGTTTGTAGACAGAGATGAAATGGGAAAACAGGGATCACTTCAACATTGTTCCTATGAAAATATTCCTTTGTATTTTTGTTTTTGTTTTTTTCTTGAGATGAACTGTTCCTCATTGTTTCACAGAACTGCTCATGAACATCAGATCCTCTGAGGTATTTCAAAGGTATAATCGTGTCATCATGGAATTTGCAAGCACTATTTACTTATGCTGATTATATAAGCCTTTTGGAGCTTCCCTCTGACGGGCAAGGAATGATCAAGTGAAAGGTAATGAGCAAGAAACTGTTTGACTTCTTTGCTCCCCTCAATCTGAACATCAAATATTAGAAAAGACATACATCTTTTGAATGTGACTTGCATGGGAAAGCTCTTAAGGGTAGATCATTTGTGTCATGCAGTCCAATTGTTCAATGATATCATTCCATATATCAAGGTGGTACCCAATTCATACTTTTTAAGTATAATTTGATTTTTAGCCCCAGGTTTTGATGTAGTATACAAGACATCTTATGATTGAATGCTTGCAAATGATGCCATTGCTCATGTGTTCCTAACATTAGTTCTTGAAAGTGGGAAAAGCATTTAGATATAAAAGAAAAACTTTATTTATGTAAGGTCATATTATCTTATGAAATTTTTACTTACAACTAGAATTTGCTAGTATCCAAACTGTATTGAGGACAAAAATGGTCCAGATAAGGAATCTCATTGTACTTGGCAAAGTATATGGAAGAATTGTGATTGATTATATAAAAGAATTAGTGAGCCCCTTGCATATCAAGAACAAGATGGATTTAGGAAAGTAAAAATGTTAATATTCCATATTTTTGCACTTGGGTAGGAGATGGAGAAAGTTCTAGTGAAAAAGAGACTATATGCAGTTTTAATGGTTTTAGGAAAAGCGTATGATAATAGGAAAGCATGAGTAATGGGAATGCATGAAAGAGTGTAGGGAAGTGAGTTCCAGACTGCTGCAGGTAAAAATGAAAGTGGTTTTTGAGAGGTAGGTGATTATTAGTTCATTTGTACCTAGCCGTGAGGAGATTTAGATTCAAGAGTGAGTAATGTGTCTATTGAGGGTGTAATTGGTGGGGATGACGTATTCAGTGAGGTGAATAGAAATGGTGAACAGCTTTTGAAGGGAGTTGTGTACCAAAAACGGATGGGTGATTGGAATACCTGCTTTAAAAAGAGGGATATGTTTAAGTATATATGGGTGCATAGGAAATAAAGTAAGAAGACATTGCTGAATTATGTGCTGACTGGTGTGCAAATGAGAATCTTAGATATTAAAATGTTGAAAGGGGCAGCTGGTGAGATTTCAGATCATTACCTGGTGGAGGCAAGAGTGTAAATTTGTAGGGATTTTCAGAAAAGAGGAAACGATGTGATTGAGAAGAGAGTAGTGAAAGTAAGTGAGCTTAGAAAAGAGACATGTGGGAAGAAATATCAGGAGAGATTGGTTGTAGAATGACAAAAGGTAAGAGCAAATGAAGCAAGGGGAGTGGGCAAGGAGTGTGATATATTTAGGAAAGTAGTTTTGTCATGTACAAGAGAAGTGTGTGGCAGTTGAGAAAGGGTAATGAGTAGTGAGATGATGAAGTAAAGTTGCTAGTGAAATAGAAAAGAGAGTTGTACTTACAGGGAAGGAGTGCAAATGATCAGATGTACAAGAAAAAGTGGGAGGAGGTCAAGAGGAAGATGCAAGGGTTGAAAAAGAGGGCACATGAGAGTTGGGGTGAGTGATTACGAGTTAACTACAGGGAGAGTAAGATGCTTTGGAAGAAGGTTGATAGGGTGGAAAACCAAGAGAACAAATGGGAACATCAATAAAGGGGGCAAATGAAGAACTTATAATGAGTAGAGATCATGTGAGGAGATGGAGTGAGTATTTTGAAGGAATGCTGAATGTATGTGATGATGCGGTGACAGATGCATGGTGTTTAAATTGGGAAGGAATGCAAATTAAGAGAATCATGGAAAGTAATTTGGTGAAGAGAGAGGAGGTAGTGATTGCCTTGCGTAAGATGAAATGTGGTAAAGTGGATGGTATTTTAGTTGAGTTTTATAAGAAAGAGGGTGACTGTATTGTTGATTGGTTGGTTAGGATTTTTAGTGTATGAATGGATAATGGTGAGGTGCCGGTGGGTTAGTAGAATGCATGTATAGTGCAAGGGGGACAAAAATGATTGTTCAGACTTCAGCATCATAAGTTTGTTCAGCATACCTGTTAAGTTGTATTAGAAAGTAGTGATTTAGAGGCCGAAGGTATGTACAGAGCATCAGACTGGGGAGGAACAATGAAGTTTCATGTGCATCAGAAGATGTGTGGATCAAGTGTTTGCTTTCAAGAATGTGTGTGCAAAATACTTGCAGACACAGTTATGGATCTGGAGAAGACATATTATAGGATTGATAGAGATGCCTTGTGGAAAGTCTTATGAATGTATGGTGTGGAAGGAAAGCTACTTGAAGCAGTGGGAAGTTATTATCAAGAGTGTAAGATGTGTGCAAGTAGGAAGAGCGGAGAGTGAATGGTTCCAGGTGAAGATTGGTTTGCAGCTAGGGCGTATGATGTCACCATGGCTGTTTAATTTGCTTATGGATGGGGTGGTGAGGGTGGTAAAATGCCTGGAGAGCGGGGTGAATATACAGTATGTAGGGGTGAAAGGGCATGGGAAGCAAGTCATTTGTTGTTTGCTGATGACACAGCACTGGTGGCAGATTCAAGTGAGAAACTGCTGCTGTGAAAGGAGGGAGACATGAGTAAGGACAGGTTAGATTAGGTGTACGTTTGAACAGAGAAAATTTGGAGGAAGTGAAGTGTTTTAGGTATCTGTGTGTGCACATGGCAGCGAATGGAACCATGGAAGCAGAAGTGAGTCACAGGGTAGGTGAGAAGGCAAAGGTTCTCGGAACAACAAGGAATGTGTGGAAAGAGAGGTTGTCGTCTGGTAAGGCAAGAATGAGCATGTTGTAAGGTATAGTGGTTTTAACAATGTTGTATGGATACGATACATGGACTATAGATGAGAATGTGTGGAGAAGGATGGATGTATTAGAAATGAAATGTTTAAGGATTATGTTTGATGTGAGGAAGCTTGATCACATAATTAATAAATGGATAAGAGGTGTGGTAACAAGAAGAATGTGGTTGAGAGAGCTAAAGAGGGCATGGTTTTGACATATGGAGGGAACAAACGAAGAGAGATTGTCAAATAGGATATGTGTATCAGAAGTAGAGGTGAAAAGGAGAAGATGGAGACCAAATTGGGGATGGATGGATGGAGTGAAAAATATTTTGATTGACCAGGGCCTGAACATGCAGGAGGGTGAAAGGCTTCCGATAGATCAAGTGAATTGGAGCATTGTGGTATACAAGGGGCAACATGCTATCAGTGGACTGAACCAGGGTAAGTGAAGGGGCAAGGGGAAACCATGGAAATGTCTGTGGGGCCTGTTTGTGGCTTTGGTTTTGGTACATTGCACATGACAGCTACAGAATGGATGTTCGCAAATGTGGCCTTTCTTTGTCTGTTCCAGGCAAAACCTTATTGACATGGGAAATGACAAACAAGTATTAAAGGGAAAAATAAAGAAATCTTTAGAAACGTGTGGGTGAAGGTCTGCTATGATGATATGACCATGTACGATGTAGTAAAGTCATATGATAAATTTTTCAAGAAGGAATATTGTATTAAAGTCAGTTTTATGAAAAGATTAGGAAACATGAAGTGTGTGAGTTGTTTATGGCTACAGGTAGTGTAGATAAAGAAGATTTTAATATCACTTATAGGTCAGCTTAATTTGGTATGTGGAAACTTGAGAAGTACTTAGGTTAATGGAGATCCATGTTTACCTTAGCATGTTGGAGCATAATTAGATGTAGGTTGGGAAAGTGTGTTTATGACTTCAGGGGATTTTATGCTCTTAATCCAACCATGTAAGTGGGACTTTAGCTAGATTGTTACTTGAACAGTGTTTATTAATTATCCTTTGTTTAGGAATTGTTGGTGTGTTGTTTTGTGCCATCCTTTTTAGACAGAGATTACTAGTCTGAAAAATGTGGTACTTACCATAACAAACCTGGAAGGAGAGCACTTATCTTTCACTAACTGTTAATTTGCTTAGTGTTCAATAATTAATTTACCAAAGCAGCAAGACTATCTTTTTGTACAAAACTTGATTATTTAAGTAACTTCAAGACCATATTCCAAAAGTGACAACCTACAGGTAATGATACTCATTGTCATTAGTATGGTTTATTTATTTATTTATTTTATTGATCGCTGTTTCCCACGTCAGTGAGGTAGCGCCGGGAAACAGACAAAGAAAGACCCATCCACTCATATACACACCTATATACATACATGCACATGTATGCACAATACATACATATACATACCAACATATACATATATACATAGATACACATACACATGCATATCCACACATACACATGTACAAATTCATACTTGCTTGCCTCCATCCATTCCTAACGCCACCCTGACCCACAGGAAATAGCATCGCCACCCCCTGCGTCAGTGAGGTAGTGCCAGGAAACAAACGAAGAAGGCCACTTTTGCTCACACTCAGTCTCTAGCTGTCATGTGTAATGCACCGAAAACCACAGCTCCCTGTCCACATCCAGGCCCCACAGACCTTTCCATTGTTTACTCCACACATTTCGCATGCCTTGTTTCAGTCCATTTACAGCACGTTGACCCCAGTATACCACATTGTTCCATTTCATTCTATTCCGTGCATACCTTTCACCCTTCTGCATGTTCAGGCCCCAACCGCTCAAAATTCCTGTCACTCCATCCTTCACCTCCAAGTTGGTCTCCCGCTTCTCCTTGTTCCCTCCACCTCTGACACGTATATCTTCTTTGTCAACCTTTCCTCACTCATTCGTTCCGTATGTCGAAACCATTTCAACACACCCTCTTCTGCTTTCTCTCAACCACACTCTCTTTATTACCACATATCTCTCTTACCATTGCATTACTTACTTGATCAAACCATCTCACACCACATATTGTCCTTAAACACATCATTTCCAACACATCCACCCTTCTCTGTGCACCTCTATCTATAGCCCATGCCTCGCAATCATATAATATTGTTGGAGCTACTATTCCTTCAAACATACCCATATTTGCTCTCCGAGATAACCATCTCTCTTTTCACACATTATTCATCACTCCCAGAACTTTATTGCCTTCACCACCCTATGACTCACTTCTGCTTCCATGGTTCGATTCACTGCCAAGTCCACTACCAGATATCTAAAACACTTCACTTCCTCCAATTTTTCTCCATTCAACTCACATCCCAACTAACTTGTCCCTCAAAACTGTTGAACCTTATAACCTTGCTCTTATTCACATTTACTCAGCTTTCTCCTTTCACACACTTTTCCAGACCCATTCACCAACTTCTGCAGTTTCTCACTCAAATCAGCCACCAGTGCTGTATCATAGGCGAACAACAATTGACCCACTTGCCAGGCCCTCTTATCCCCAACAGATTGTATACTCACCCCTCCCACCAAATCTCCTGCATTTACCTCCCTAACAACCCCATCCATAAACAAATTAAACAACCATGGGGACATCACACACCCCTGCTGCAGACCAACCTTCACTGGGAACCAGTCACTCTCTTCTTTTCCTACTCGTACACATGCCTTACACCCTTGATAAACTTTTCACTGCTTCTAGCAGCTTACCTCCCACACCATATATTTGTAAGACCTTCCACACAGAATCTCCATCAACCCTGTCATATATCTTCTCCAGATCCATAAATACTACACACAAATCCATCTGTTTTTGAAAGTATTTCTCACATACATTCTTGAAACTGAACACCTTATCCACATATCCTCTACCACTTCTGAAACCACACTGCTTCTCCCGAATCTGATGTTCTGTACGTGACCTTCACCCTCTCAATCCATACCTTCCCATACAATTTTCCAGGAATACTCAACAAACTTATACTTCTGTAGTTTGAATTGTCACCTTTATCCCCTCTGTCAATCCTCAAGCACTTCACCACTACCCATACATACACTGAATATTCTTACCAGCCAATCAACAACACAGTCACCCATTTTCTTAATGAATTCAACAGCAATACCATCCACTCCCGCCGCCTTGTGCAATTCATCTTCCGTATGGCTTTCATCACCTCTTCCCTCTTCACCAAACCATTCTCCCTCTCTCAATTTGCATCCCACCCCGACCAATACACCCTACATCTTCGACTCTGTCATGAAACACATTCAACATCCTTCAAAATACCACTCCATCTCCTCCTCACTCCATCACTCCTTGGTATCACTTCCCCCCTTGCCCCCCCTCACCGATGTTCCCGTTTGTTCTCTTGCCTTACGCACGTTACTTACCTCCTTCGAAAATATCATTTTTATTCTCTCTAAAGTTTAATGATACTGTCTCACCCCAACTCTCATTTGCCCATTTTTTCCAACCCTTGCACCTTCCTCGTGAACTACTGCCGCTTTATCTTATACATCTCCCAGTCATTTGTACTCTTTCCTTGTAAGTATCGTCCAAACGCTTCTCTTTTCTCTTGTAATAACAACTTTACTTCTTCATCCCACCACTTACTATCCTTTGTAATATGCACACCTCCCACCTTTCTCATGCCACAACCATCTCTTGCACATTCCATCAATGCTTCCCTAAATACAACCCATTCCTCACCCATTCCCCTCACTTCATTTGTTCACACCTTTTGCAATTGTACACTCAGTCTCTCCTGGTATTTCTTCACGCTAGTCTCCTTTTTCAAGCCTCTTTACTCTCACCACTCTCTTCTTCCCGACATTCTCTCTTCTTTTTTGAAAACCTCAACAAATCTTCACGTTCGTCTCCACAAGACATCCGGTCAGCTGCCCCTCTCAGCACATTTACATCCAAAATTCTCTCTTTTACACGCCCATTAATTAATGAGTAATCTAATAATGCCCGTTGACCATTTCTCCAACTCACAAACGTATATTTTTGAACATCCTTCTTTTTAAACCAGGTATTCCTAATCACAAGACTTTTCAGCACACAAATCCATGAACTCTTCACCATTTCCATTTACAACACTGAATACCCCATGTGCACCAATTATACCCTCAACTGCTACATTACTTACTCACCTTTGCATTCAAATCAACCATCACCAATACTTGATCTCGTGCGCCAAAACTGCTGACACACTCACTCACCTGCTTACAAAACACTTGCCTCTCAAGATCTTTCTTCTCACAATCCCACAACTCCTACTTCAGGAGTAATGCTACTCCTTACTTAGTTCTAATTCTCTCACCAACCCCTGAATTTACTCCCAAGACGTTTCCAAACTATTCTTCCCCTTTACCCTTGAGCTTCGTTTCACTCAGAGCCAGAACATCCAGGTTTCTTTCCTCAAACATACTACCTATCTCTCCTCTTAAATTCTAGATGTGCACAAAATCAAACCCAGTCTTGATTTAGGACACTGAATCAGTTAATGATCAAGAGGTGGTATTTGTGAAAGTTCACTAAAGACAAAAAAAGTGAGGTGACAGTACTAAAGCTGTTTAGATCATGCTTATACCTAGTTTGGGGGTGGCATGCAGCAAATCTATGACACGCTATTACAGCCTCATGTTGGTAGTTGTTGAAACTGGTGTCACAAGTGCTCTTCACAACCCAGTGACTCTAGTTCTTAAAACTTGAGGTAGAGTTCATACTCTGCTTGAACAGAGTTCAAAATTACTAAAGTTTGGGGTAGGCCTATGGCTGCTGCAATGCAATGGAGAACCTTCACATCTAAAAACAATATATATCACTATATCAGTTTCACTGTTTAACATTTCAAAATTTTAATTCTAACATCACATTCTGTTTTTTCAGTTTACTGTCCCTTTGAAAGTAATTTCTAACTGTCCTCTCTCCTTATTCCTTAAGTTTATCAGAAACATTCTTAAAGTTTTTAAGGTAAAGTTATTAGTTGTTTACTATGAGAATCTGCCTGCATGAGATTACACCGCCAGCCAGGCCAGCCTGCATCATCAAAGCCAGTCAGCCCATGTCATCCTTCCCAAACAACTACCCAAACTGGCCGTATCGGCAACACCCAGTCACACAACAAACTTGTCCACACCTTCCCACACAGCCCACTTGGACAGGCCTATCCACTCCACTCACCCAGCCCACTTGGCTGGACCTACCTATTCACCAAACCTACTTGGCCAGACCCAATGACTCAGCCAACCCACTCGGCCAAAACTACCCACTCATCCACCCCACTTACCTAGACCCACCCAATTATCCAGACCAATTGGGCAGTCCCACTCAACCGTCATGGCTAGACCCATCAACGCAGCCAGTCCACTTAGCTCTCAGACACACCCATCCAAACCACTTTGCTGAACTCACCCAGCCCACATTGCCAGACCCATTCATCCAAATTATTGACCAAGATCAACCATCTACAAAAGGTGGTAAGACTGACCTAACCAGTATGCTTATCCAGACCCAATCACCCTGCCTATGTAGCCACACACACGTTTATGCAAAGTAGATATGTAGCAAGTATATGAAACAGAGAAGAAACATTAAAACGAGTTTCAGCCACACTTAACTATAGACATCAATCATGAGTCTTGACAGTTAAGTGTGTTACCAGGATGCGGGACGGGGACCCAACTCGTAATGCATCCCACCAACCACTTTCCCCAACCTCCGCCCATTTGAAAGTGGTGACTCAACTAAGGAATTGTGATCTTGTCCAATCCTTTTATACCAGAAAGGCAGCTGTACATATCTTCTATGACCTTAGTGAGGTCCTAAGGCCATCTCAGTCACTGGATAATCTATTCATAAACAGGGTAAGAAACCCTTAAGTCACTAAATGGGGTAATTGGCCTTCCAAATCATCTTAGACCCCAGTGAAATCATGAGTCAACCTTAGTGAGGTCCAAAGACCATCTTGGTCAAGGGTTTACACATTCATAAACAAGGCAAGAACTTCCACATCCCTCAAAAGGGTAGGTGGCCTTCCACATCCTAAAAAACTGCAGAGGTCAAGTCGACCTGAGACTACCTTGGTCAACAGCTAACATACTCATGATCAAGATGAGGCATTCAGTATCCCAAAACCAGACAGGCAGCATTCCACATCCTTTTCAACCTTATTGAAGTCGTGAGACCATCTCGGTCACAGGTTAATAAATTCATAAATAAGGAAAGAAGACCTTCCATATCCCTAAAGACGGAAGGAGGCCTTCAACATCCTATAAAAACTTGGCGAGGTCAAATCAAACATTCAATGGCCTACACATTCTGGAAAAGGATAAGATGGGTCTTCAATATGCCTAAGCCAGATAGGTAGGCTTCCACATCTATGACCTTCCCATCCTCTAAGACCAAGGTGAAATTATGAGTCAGCCTCAGAGAGGTTCATGAGACCATCTTGGTCATAGGCTAACTTGTTCAGAAACAAAGCAAAAACATCATCCATACCCCTTCCACATTCTATACAACTTAGTAATGTTCAGTCGGCCTGAGAATATCTCAGTTGAGGGCCAACGTTCATCAAAAAGAAAAAGTGGCCTTCAATATCTCTACACCAGACAGGTAGCCTTCTACATCCTCTACGACCCTAGTGAAATAACGAGTCAACCTCAGAGAGGATCTTGACACGATCTTGTTAATATTAACATTCAGAAACAAGGCTAGAACAAAGCGTTTCATATCCCTTAAAAGGGTAGGTGGCCTTCCACATCATGGTGAGGATGAATCGACCTGAGACTAATTCAGTTCACGACTAATATTCAACAACAGGAAACAATTCATATCCTCTATGAACCTGGTGAAATCATGAGTCATCCTCAAAAAGGCACTGAGACCATCTTACTCATAGTTTAACATATCTGGAAACAAGGCAAGAAGACCATCCATATCCCATAAAAGGGCACATGGCCTTCCACATCCTGTACAACCTCAGTGAGATTAAGTCAGCCTGAGACTAACTCAGTTAACAGCAGGAAAACATAGCCTTCAATATCTCTACACCAGATAGGTAACCATCCACATACTCTATGACCCTAATGAAATTTTGAGTTGACCTTAGAGACGTCCTGAGACTACCTTGATCAAAGGTTAACATTCAGACACAAGGTAAGAAGACCTTCCAAATCCCTTAAAAGGGTAGATGGCCTTCCATATTTTGTACAACCTTGGAAGGGTAGAGTTAACCTAACACTATCTCAGTCAATAGCTAATATTCATCAACAGGAAAAGATGACCTTCAAAATCTCTATGCCAGACAGGTAACCATTCACACCCTCTATGACCTTGGTGAAATAATCAGTTGATCTCAGACAGGTCCTCAAACCATCTTGGTGGAGGGCTAACATATAAAGAAATGAGGCAAGAAAACCTTCGATATCCCTTAAAAGGGTATGTGGCCTTCCACATCCTGTACAACCTGAGAGAGGTTGAGTCAACCTGAGACTATCTCAGTCAACAGCTATTATTCAACAGCAGGAAAACGTAGCCTTCAATATCTCTACACTAGATAGGTAACCATCCGCATACTCTTTGACCCTAGTGAAATTATGAGTTGATCTCAGAGAGGTCCTCAGATAACCTAGAACAAGGGTGAACATTCAGAAACAAGATTAAGAAAACCTTCCGTATCCCTTAAAAAGGGTAGATGGCCTTCCACATCCTGTAAAACCTTGGAAGGCTAGAGTTGACCACAAGACTATCTCAGTCAATGGCTAATATTCATCAACAGAAAAAGATGATCTTCAAAATCCCTATAATAGACAGGTAAACATTCACATCCTCTATGACCTTGCTCAAATAACAAATTAATATCAGAGAGGTCCTCAAACCATCTTCTTCAAGGGTTAACATATAAAGATCCAACACAAGAAAACCTTCCATGTACCTTACAAGGGTAGATGGAATTCCATATCCTGTACAACCTCAGAGAGGTTGAGTCAACCTGAGACTATCTCGGTCACCAGCTATTATTCAAAAGCAGGAAAACGTAGTCTTCAATATCTCTACACCAGACAGGTAATCATTCACATCCTCTATGACCTTGGTGAAATAAGAAGATGTTTCTCAGACAGGTCCTCAAACCATCTTGGTCAAGGGTTAACATATAAAGAAACAAGGCAAGAAGACCTTCCATATCACTTAAAAGGCGAAGTGGCCTTCCACATCCTGTACAACCTCAGAGAGGTTGGCTCGACATGACACTATCTCAGTCAACAGCAAATACTCACGAATAGCATCAGGTGGCCTTCATTATAGTTAATCCAGATACGTAAGCATCCACTTCCTCTAAAACCACCTTGGTTAAGGCTAAACATTCAGAAACAAGGCAAGAAGACCTTCCATATCCTTTAAAATGGTAGGTGGCCTTCCACATCCTGTACAACCTCAGAGAGGTTGGGTCAACATGAGACTACCTCGGTCAATGGCAAATACCCACGAACAGCATAAGGTGCCCTTCAATATAGTTACATCAGATGGGTATGTATAGACTTCCTCAAAAACAACCTTGGTCAAGTATTAACATGCAGAAACAAGGCAAGAAGACCTTCCATATCCCTTAAAAGGGTAGGTGGCCTTCCACATCCTGTACTACCTCAGAGAAGCTGGGTCGACCCGAGAATATCTCGGTCAACAGCAAATTCTCACAAACAGCATATGGTGGCCTTCAATACAGTTACATTAGATACGTAGGCATCCACTTAATCTAAAACCCCCTTCATTAAGGCTGAAAATTCAGAAACAAGGCAAAAAGACCTGCCATATCCCTTAAAAGAGTAAGTGGTCTTCCACATCCTGTACAACCTCAGAGAGGTTGAGTCAACCTGAGACTATCTTGGTCAACACCTGTTAGTCAACAGCAGGAAATTATAGCCTTCAATATCTCTACACCAGACACATATGGCCTTGGTGAAATAATAAGTTGATCTTAGATAGGTCCTCAAACCAACTGGGTCAAGAGATAACATATTAAGAAACAAGGGAAGAAGACCTTCCATATCCCTTCAAAGGGTAGGTGGCCTTCCACATCCTGTACAACCTCA
>JAYMFT010113667.1:0-13442 GCA_038088735.1 Panulirus argus
TGTCCAAACCATTTCAACACACCCTCTTCTGCTCTCTCAACCACACTCTTTTTATTACCACACATCTCTCTTACCCTAACATTACTTACTCGATCAATATTATGTGCATGATAATCTGCATAGCACAGTTATGTGAGTATTGCAGTAAGATAATTCTATTAGACTGCAATCTGTTCTGTGAAGGAAGGAGGTAGGGTTTATGTTAGCATTAACAATATAGGGATTGATGATCCATTAACTTGCCTGGAAAGGCACCTCTCCCCCATTTAATTGATAATTTGGCTTTACCTTGCTTACAGACCTCTCCATTGGAACAGTTAAGTGAGCAAAACCTATACCAACTTCTACTTATGGTTTGATGCTCCTTTTGTGAATTCTGAGCTGTTAGTTGGCTAGGAGTGAGTAGGTCAGTGATATGATTTTTGTGGTGATCTCTAATTGGCCAAAAGCAGGACCAAAATGATCAAGCTACCACTACCATCATTTGATGGATTGAAAAATGATTAGTTGCCCCTACTGTCATTTGACAGATAGCAAAGGATGGACAAAACTATTACATCCTCAACAGAAACAGTGAAGGCTGGAATGTCCTGACCCTATATTTCCAAGAGAATCTCTCATCTTTTCAGGACACTGCTTCAGATAGAAATGTTTTTTTAGTTATTAAAACCAACACTTTTCTTTCTCCTCAATTAGATGTATGAGAATGGCGACACTGCTGGTTCAGGAGATGCTGATGACCTTGTTCCAATGATTATGTGGGTACTGAGTCATTCAGGCATGGTGTCTGCAGAGGTGGAGGCAGACTACATGTGGGGCTTGCTTCTGCCCAGTGCTTCATCTGGTGAAGCTTCTTATTACCTTGAAGCTTTTCATTCTGCCATCCATGCACTGAAGAATCTTTCCCCATCTCCCGAGTCTTCACCAGGAAATAGTCTTGATTCTGTTAAACAGGTATAGTACAGCATTTTCAGAGAAATGATTATATCCGCTTTTCATGATTTTTACATATGTTATAACAGATGTGATATTAATTTTGAAAATCCCAATTGAAATAATGCATTAAAATTTTCAGTTCTTTTAATGTGAATTTACCACAGTAATAATGTTTATCATATTTATGTATTAGGATTTTCCATATCTTATTTGAAAAATTTCCCCTTATAACCACAATAAGTAATACATTTTTAGTCTACTGCTACTGTTACTAGTACAGGTTTAAATTTGAAAATCATTGGAACCAAGCTGTGTTTTCAGATTTTGGAATTTTATTGATTTTAGAAACATGAGCCCACACATTCTTGCCTGAATAAATCATAACCATAACATAGTGCTTTGTATACTTAATCTAGTTCCTAAATGTTGTTTATTTGTAGTGTGTACAAATTATGCACCATGTAGGAAATTGATAAACATTTACAAAATTTTTGTATAGTTCTTACTTCCATTTGAAGTGGACAAGCCAGATCACTTGTGTATATAATGTATCGTTCTTTATCCAAATGTTAGTAAATTAGTCATAATAGCACATGTGAATAGGCTTTCAACAATACATAATTCTTATTTCAGTCAAGTGATCTTAAGGATTGACAAAATATTTCTGTCTTGAAGTATAATAATCAAATGAGAATATAGAATTTACAATGAATTTTGCAACACTTGTAGGACAGTAAGTCATTCATCTGTCAGTAAGCCTATTAGCAGAAAAGTAAGATCTTTATCAACCAGCATACCTAGTCATGGGAAAGTAAGATATATATCAACAAGTAAGCTATCATCAATGTAAATACCTATTTGTACTGTATGGGGAGGGAGTTTTACACATATTGGGCCCATCTCTTGAACATTCTCTACAGATGTACAACCTCTTAGATTTATGTACTTATGCCCTCAGTCATTCTGATCCATTCATCCACCAACCTTATTTACTAAAGTATTTCTTTGCATCCTTTTTTAAGAAGTTTCTTACTAAATTTCATGTTATGTCTTCTGGTTGCCCTATACCTACGTCTCTTGAAGAACTGTCCACGTCGTTGATCTCTTTTGAAAACTTAAAGGTTGATCAGATCACCCCTCATTCCCCTGTCTTTCAAGGTGGGTAAGTTTAAAGCCTCCAACCTTCCCTGCAACTTAGCATTCTTAATTCTGGTATCATCTTTGGTGCCTTCCTCTGGACTTTCTCTCTCAGCTCTTTGTGCTTCTTTAGGTGTGGTAACCAAACCCGAGAAGCATATTCAAGCTTTGGCTTTATTTTGGATATGAATAGCTCACTAATTATTTCCTTACCCATATACTTGAAGGCTGTTCTGATATTTGCCAGAAAATAGTATGTCTCCCAAGTACAGGTAGTTGTCGACTTATGACCTATGCAACTTACGACTGATCGCATTTACGACCAGTTCCGTGCGAGAGTTTTGGGCCATAATAATAAAAAACAAAACTGTATAGAATGTGTTGAAAGCTGATAACTACTAAGACAGAGGTGATACAATGGTTATAACAATAATGAGAAAAGAAAATGTTCATAAAATATGACATAAAGATGATTATAATATCATTAAATTGTAAAATATACCTAAGGTAATTATAACATAGATCGACTTACGACTAGTCTGTCGGAACCGATCGCAGTCGTAAGTCAACGACTACCTGTATTCTCCTAATATGGGACTTTGATGATAAGTTAGGAATTGTTGACTCATAATTCCTTCTCATTCACAGAATCCTGAGGGTTATTTCATGCTAGATAAAAATCACATTGAAGCCATCTTTCACTTTGTCCCATCCTCATTTCTTCTTTCACTTTGTCCCATCCTCATTTCTTTACATTTGGTTGGAGTGAATTTCATCATCCATGTTTCAGATCAACTTTGGAGTCTGTTTAGGTCCTCTCATAAGCTGATGCAATCCTCCTCGCTTTTCACTTCTCTCATGACCTTTGCACTAACTGCAAAAATATTTAGATAGGAATCCATACCTTCAGGCAAGTCACGTACATAGATCAAGAAATGTAATGGCCGCAGAACTGAACTCTGTGGCACTCCTCACTGGTCACCTAAACCCATTTGGAAAAGACTCTTGTAATGTGTCCTTTTTTTCCTAACATGAGATAATCTTTTGACTATTAAAGTAGTTTCTTATTATTCCTTCATGGTGTTGTAACTTTTTATTCAGCCTCCTATACATTATAGTGACAAATGCTTTCTTGTAGTCCAAATACAAACAGTCCACTTGGCCTTCCCTTTTGTTCATGACTGAGCGAGTCATTCACTTACTGTACCTGTATGTGTTTTTCATCCTGCTTGCTTCAGCATAATCAGTTTGTTGTGTATGTGTACCTGTCATTCTCAATATTGTGTAGATATCTCCATGTATGAATACCTGTTTCTACAGCAAGGGGAGGGAGGGAGATTAGGAGTCAACTAGCCAAGAGGTACTTGTCAAGGCTGAGAAACATAAAAGTAAATTGGAATTCTGTTTGATATTCTTCATATGTGTTAAGACCAAGGAAAGTAAGGAAAAAAAGCAGGGAATATAATTGGAAGGCAAAAAAAGGAGACATCAAATGAGGAAAGAGGATGGAAAACCTCCACTACGAGTATTACCGCGGAGAGGTCAGGAATGATAGGTGATGGCAATGTCATCCTGGAAATATTGTAAACAAACTAAGATGGATTAGTAAGAAATTTAGTATGTTGTCAGCTCTAGTTGTAGGGACGTTCTTCAAAATATTAATTGAGATGCAAGTGGGAGTGAAGGGAGAATGAGCAGTTAATTCCAGGTCAGGGCATTTTTTAGTGGGTGCATAAATTTTTTAGTGGTGATTTTAAGTTCTTGTAGGTGTGTTTGGAATTTTGCCATATGTAAAGAGTCTTTGATGCTGTAGGGAAAATTCAAATACTGCAGTCAATAACATTCTTAATTCATTTGACTGCAGTCAAATTTTTCTTTAAATATAAGGTACTAGTTAAATACTGGTCAGTGAAAGGGCAAATCCAGTCCAGTTGAAGAAAATACCAGCACTGTTGGGTAGGAAATTGATAAGGCTTGTCAATAGATACCTAACCAGTTTGTATGGTAAAAAATGGCATGTAACCTAGAGTTGAAAGCTGTTCGTCATGAGGTTCATTGTGTTACAGAAGTAGTGCTGCTTGTTTTTCAGTGATTGGGCTGGTAATATTGTTTAGAGATTGGATTATTTCCATGGACTCTCTTGATGGCTATTTGTCTGAACATGTTTCTTTGCTTAATGGGATTTGCAGCATGTAGGTAGAAGTTTAAGTTGTGTACTATATCCTGTTGGTGTGTGCTTTTTGCTTGCTTGGTTGATGGGTGTTGTTGAAAGAAGAGAAGGCGTGGTCTAGGGATTGGAAATTATGTAAGATAAAGATGTGGAGTTTGAATTGTATATAGTGTTTGGATGCTAGCCAATCATCCCATCCTTTCACCTGTGTTCATGTAAGCTATTTACTTTTTTTTTAGATAAACTTTATAAAAATATGTTACAGGCTATATATTCTGTCTTTGTTGTGAAAAGGTAATATTAAAGGAACTTCAAAACGGTAGTTTGATGTTACGTAGGACATTTGACTAGTATTCCTGCTTCCCTACTTGCATTTTCCCAAAGTATATTCTCTCAGGTAACAACTATTCTTCCCACTTATGCCTCAGTGCCATCACCTCCCAGTGCCTTGTAGATTATGACCATATTAATGTGCAGGTTTGTCCTACAAATGTTTCAGTTGTCCTTGTAGTTTTCAGCACTTAAAGTTCTTAATCTACATATGCTTACTGGGAGGACATACTGGGAATAAACTGATGAAATAATGGTTAAATGCTGACAGCATATGCACGTTTAAGAAATTGTATGATAGCAGAGAATGATCTGGCACTCAATGAGTGTAAAGCCCCCTCCCCATACAGTACAAAATGAGTGAAAGAAGACAATATTTCATTTGACTATTTTAAACTTAACACTCTCCCATCAGAGTTCCTTTATAGTCTTATTTTGAGATTTACTATCATTTGGCTTTACCAGACCTTTGGACTTGTGCACTAGGATATGCTTTACTTTTTGAAAGATATGTTTGTTTAAATAGTAATGAATTTGCAGGATGTATCTGTGGTATCTGATCAAGGTATCATGAAGATTGTTATCCCAGATGAGAAGAATGGTAGCATAGTTACACGGACATTGCCTATTCGACCTGCCACTACTACACGTGAGGTGTGCAAGATGATGGCTCACAAAATGAGAGTTACAAACCCCCAGGACTATGGACTTTATAAACTTGTAGATGGCTTGGGTAAGTATATGATTACAGCATGCAGCTGGGTGAAAGGTAAGCAAGGGATAGAGTGAATTGGAGCAATGCAGTATAAAGTGGGCAGCTTGCAGTCTCTGGACTGAACCAGGACATAATATATGTGGCAGTTTTTTGAGATACAGGAACAACAGTGAGAACACTATTAGAAAATCAGAAGTTCCTCATAAACACTGATATATGAGAAATGCATAAGGAGCCAACATGCAGAGAAGTGGGAAGAAAATATATTTGTGTAGGTATGACAACTTAATTGTTGCCTTTGTAGAAATGAAATGCAGAGAGTGATGAAAATCGACTTAAATTTCATGCTTCTTCAATAGGATTATACAAAAGCATGTAAAAATTGATTATGTATCAGTCATTATTTCTAAAAATTGGTTATGTATAGGTCATCATTTCCTGATACTACCTAAGGCAGGAAAGGTGAACAGGTTGATATATGAAAATATAGTAGTAGTGACAGAAGTTGTGAATGTTAAAGCAGTAGTCGATAACTGGGGTTTGAGACATTAACTGTTAGGGAAGAGGAATGAATTTATAAAGCAATATATTTGAAATTATCATAGGGTAGATGCATCAGGCAAAAGCATGGGTTGTAATGAAACAGATAAAAGTCTTGAAAAATCTGTACCATATGGACTGTTTCTTAGAACTGAGGATGTGACTTTCTGAAACCTGTCCAGACATTTTAGTACCTGTACATCCCCCACATTTTAGATTTCAGAAACTGTATGCCATGGCTCTGGAAACATTATCATAAGAATTTTAAGGGAATTACCACCATTCTGTCAAGGATACTGGTAATGAAACTGACTAAGAGGAAATAATTGATACATTGTTTGCATTATTTTGGCTCATGTATTTGTTTTTATTGGCAATTATTGGCATACAAGTCACATTTTATGGGCCATAGGCCATAATTGGCATGCAAACCATTGTTAATAAATTTTCTTTATTACATTGTAATCCCAAAATTATAATATTAAGAGTTAAAATCAAATGTTACTTTTTGTAATTAACTATTTAAATATACAAGTTAGTTTTGTGTTTCCAATATCATTTACTATTTCAGAGAGTTTGCTGACAGACTGTGAGTGTCCACACAAAGTGAAGTCAGATCTCACCACCCATGGCTTCCACTGCACCTTTGCATTCAAGCGTATTGATGCAAAAATTGCATGGCCTATACTCTCCTGATCATAATTAAATAACCAGTGTGTTTTTACCAAACATGATCTGATTTGATCCTTGGGCAGAGAGGTTCAAACCCTGTTCATCAACTCTAAAATGAAAAACAAACCCTGTAGATATATTCTGGTAGCAGTTGAAATGATGAAATGGTAGCAAAATTTAAACTGAAAATGTTTATTAGTTAATGAATTTGGTACAGCAACTTATCATTCTTTATATTTACAGACATTTTTGATATAACCCCCTGAAAGGCACTTTCGGTGAAGTTTACAGATATTCCTTCTGTGCTTAGAAAATGGGCATTTAACTTTAATGAATTTCAGAAAAATGCTGGATCTCTCATTGTTACAGAACAATCAAAAGTAGATGGCAAGATATGCTTCTATCTCTAAAACAGAAGAGCTGAAAGTGTTCATTACATACTTGAATAAACATTTTCAAACTGCAAGTTATTCTCCTGCATTCTAAGTTTACTCTTACCCGGTATGGTGATAAAGGTCAAAGGCTTGGTGCAGAAAATTGTGTTAATAGGGAAGACAGCGATATCATCATGCATTTATTGCTAATGTATTTTTCTTTTTTGTACATAATGTTCATATGTATGTGTCAAGATATGTGTATAATTCATGAATCTCATCTTTTAGGCTATTCGATTTTAACATGAAAAGGGATTAAAATCAGACTTAGGCTAATATCTTTGCACCTTAAAATACTGCTGAGTGTACATTGCCTATTGTATATTTGACTTTGGATTTTTACCCGTTGCATATTAAATAAAAAGAGTTATAATGTTAAACATTCTCAGCTCATGAGATGCAGGTAGAATCCTATTGCTAGGTAGTATTGGCAAGGGTTTGACATTTGTGTGCAAACAGGACCAGCCACTTTGTCAAGTCAGATACCTGAGACTAAAGGAAGACCCTCTTGCCTGAAAGGTGTACACCCAGCAGTGTGTCAGAAACGGTGTAAAGGAGGTTAGCTTTAGCTAATTAGAATAAACTTAGCCTGAGTTTTCATACTTATTGTAAAAAGCTAGTTTTTCTGAAACTATTCTTAAGTTCAAAGACTTTGTATTTAAAGTTACCACAACTTTAATGAAAGTTTTAGTTACCTCAAGCAAATATAGTTTCAAAGTATTCATTCAGTGTGTGTGATGTATTGTCTAGTGATAAGGTAAGGGGATACCTATACAGTGGAATGTGTGCTCAACATTATTCTGTGGTTCCAAATTGTAATTGTTTGATTATTGTAAATTTGTAGACTTGAGTTTCCTTCAACTCTCTGCAAAGAGTGAGCAAACTTCTGTTCATTGAATAGTTTACCATTGACAGTAGGCCTTAGTTTTGCTCAATATGGTAGCTTTAGGCCTGCATTGTGGTAATGAATATTGATAGGATAGACAGCGGCTTGTGGATACTCAGGCATATTATTGTAAATACAGTATAGGAAGTGATTACAGGAAAGTCTCAACATATTTTTATGAAACTTTTTGTTTATCATAGTGCTACTCACTCATCATATGGAAATAGTTGTTTAAATTATTTCATTATATTAATGTGGGGTGTTACCAAACTCCACCTGCACATGATTACGTTGCAAATGAAAAGTCACCTTAGGGAGGTTGCATCTTTGTTGATGGAGTACAAGGATTACAATCTCACTGAAGAACTTATCACTCCAAAGGAGTCACTCCTTTCCCTGCTACTGATTGTAGTGCAACCTTGAAGCTGCAGAAGCCCCATAAATGGGGTTGTCAGGTTATAAGATTGAATTAGATGTGACATTGCAGTACAGACTCAACAAACTGCTATGCTAGGCAGGCATTATAATAGTTTTCTTGTACTTGATAGGATTTACCACAAATTTATATTTCATGCATACAGTGCCATTCATGATTTTAAATTTTTTTTTTTCCTCCATATTTTTTTCAGTGCTAGAAGACTGATATGTCACATGTAGCACCAAGCAAGGCTTTGGCTCCCCCACTCCTTTTTTTTTTTTCACATGAAATGGTGGATGATTTTCTACTTTTATAATAAACTCTAACCATATCACACTTGGTGTCGCTTAGTGGTAGACATGAATCTGATGTGTCCTTTTTGTATATAAAGTACTCTTTGCAAATAATGCTGAATGGCTGTGTCAAGAGTTGGTGTAAGGGTAACCCATGTGTTTGATTTGTCATCTTATTTGGAGTAAAATACACTTTAGATTACCTTGTAACCTACCTTTTTAGATATCAGTGTGTATCTATGCTTCAGTATTTTTTAGTTAGCCAATAACATGTCATCACCACCAGAATCATAGCAATTATATTTTATAGTCCAAACAAAGTTGTATCAAACTCATGGGTCACCACATTTGCGTACAATGTCTAGTCATTGCTTGGTAACTGTAGTTGCATTAAAGCTTTTTATATACAGTACTAATATCAAACATTATTGTCTATATCCAGATCTTTTCATTAAAGATGTGCTGGCATATTGGAATATATTAGAACCATCTAACTAAAATGTTTTTAAGATGTCTATAAATTGAAATAAAAGAGGCTCACTGGTTCATATTTTATTGCATCATGAAAAACTCTACTCCACATTCCATTAGATGGGTAAGGAACTTACAGCCTTTCAGTTCAATTATGCACATCATCGAAATGCACACTGTTTAAATGTAAAACATGAACTACAAGTTTTATTAAGATTTAATTGGCAACCATTATCATCAAATGATCCATTAGAGGATGGTCTTTCATTGTTACATAACAATCTAATATTTCTTACCTATGTTTATTGTGCAATATATGCCCCAGTCAGAGGTCATCTTAGATGAAAGAAAAAGGTGTTTTTAGAACTGAATTAAAAGAAGAAAGGTCATATGAAGAGCAAAGGATGAAAAAGGGAGAATTCTACAACTTAGCTGTTTGAGGGAAGAGGAAAGTACTACAACAATTAGTCCTACAGTGATTAGTCTCCACACACAAACTCTGGGAAGCAGCAGCCAAATGCATGCGTCGGATCCAAGTCTTAAGGGTTGGGACACGTGCAGACAGGTCATGAGAATGGTGGCTAAAATAATACCCAGAGAATGGAGAGTAGCAACACTGCAGCCTACAGAAGGGAAGGTTGAAGAGTGGTAATGCAAGGAGAAATAATGAGCTGAAAGGCTTTCAATTCCACTCTAGATAACAGAGAGCTGGAAGAGGAGCCAATACAGATGTGTGAGTAAAATCCCTGTAAATATGAAATAGCTGCTCAAAAGAAAAATATTATAACACCTTTACAACTTCAACAGTATTTAGGAAGCATGATTTGTGATGATTTTATATATCCATGGTAGATTGAAGGATAGGATTATACCCAGTATGTTTATATTATTACAGAGTTGAATTTTGTTTTGAAAAATATAGAGAAGGGAAATGAATGATTCTTAGATATATAGGGAGAAATTGCATTGAAAAATACAGAGAGGGGAAATGAATGATTCTTAGCTAAATATATAGGGAGAAATTGCATTGTTGCATTTTCAAATTTAACATTGTTTCCCCACTCAGAGTTGCTGTACAGATCCAAACTGAGAGGAAATATGTTCAGTATGAGAAAGTGTATGAGTATTAGAGGGAGAAGGGTAGGGAAAGTGAGTTAAAGTATGTAAAGTACATTCATCAGTACAGGAGTAAATGTAGTTATTGTGAGAAGGAAGAAAGAAAATAAAACTGAACCATGGCTAGGAAACACCTCTGTTGATAGTATAGAAGGGGAAAGTTGCTCCATTGACAACTACTGCAATAGAATATTCTGGTTAGAGAGGAAAAGGAAGCAAAAGGAAGGGAGTTTTCTACACAAAGACCAGTACCACACCTTGTCATTTGCTTTGTAGATGTTGCGGGCTACAACAAAATGTTCAACAAAATCCCCAAGAGAGGAGGACCAGAGATGACTCACTTAGGAAAGATCACCAGTACACCTAGCACTGCAAAATCCATAGTGGTGATCAGAATGAAGGGGATAAGATTCTATATATTTGAGAAAGTGAGAATTTAGGAGAGTTTTAAAGACTTTTGAGTCAACAGAAGTGAGAGTAATGAGGCAGCAGTTGGTGGAGTTAGATTAGTCAACTTTCTTAGGGATGAGCTATTCGAAGGCATGCTTCCAAGTGGAAGAAAAGTCTGGGTGTTTAAGCAAAGGTGAAATAAGCAAGCAAAGATTGGAGTTATCTCAGAGAGAAACTCATTTAGAATTTGGAGTTATCTCAGAAACTCATGTAGACTTCACAGAGGTTTATTATCTTAGCTATATACCTTGTGGAAATAATTTTGGCTTCCATCCATTTTAATGAGTTCCTGAAGGCTTCAAATCAAGCATAATAAAAGCCAGAGTATTTTAATGGTGCTAATGCATAGATTGCCCAGTGGAGGTGATGGTAGAGATACATTGGGGCAATGATCCTCATATGGAATTCTAATAATGAATTATCCTTGCTCATGAAAGAATTACATGTAAAAGTAAAGGATTTTTACAAAAAAGTGAACTAAAGTAGATTTTGAGGCTGTGGCGTAGAGCTGAAATTAACATGGACAAGTAAATTACTCAGACAGTGGTGGAGGAGGGAGGGTTTAGGTAACAGAGGGGTGAGACTTGTGACACATATTTTATTAATAAACTGTTTGTAGTTATTTACTTACTGTCCTAGGAGTCCCTTCTATCCTTATGAGACTCCTGCAGCACTTAGGATATTGGCCACATTCACTAGTTGGGACCACAGGTCATAAAGGGTTGTGATGTGTGTGCATTTCTGAGCAGAGAGGGTAGGGCAATTGAGTAGTAAGCACTTAGTATCATCTTTATGGTTATTGCATTGTAGGCATGAAGAGTCTTTGGATATGTTCAAAAAGTGTTTTGCAGTGTTGCAAATTGGTAGAAGCAATAGATAGAAGTAGTAGGTAGGAACATTTAGGTAGGACTATTGAACAGAAACATTAGGTTAAAGTAGTAGGTAGGAACATTAGTAGAAGTAGTCAAAAGAAACATTAGGTAGGAGCCTCTGCAAACACTGCACCAGACTAGCCATCTGCCAATGACCTGTTTATGGTGAGGCACTAAAGGCTAAGATGCAGTACTGGAGTTCACTAGTTATGGAGATTCTATTACCATGGCCACCCCCTTAAGGGAGTTCCTAAAGTGAACATGTGTCAGAAATACAGATAGATAATAATGATGGGTGATTTCTCAAGTGTAAGCTGAAAAATGAGTAATTTTCATTTGAGGAGTATGGTTTCTGATGGGTTTATGTCTGGTGGGTGTGAGTTTAGGGCTGAGTTGGGAGGTCATTATGTTAGTGGGATGTGTGTGTAAAGGTGCTGAAGTGTGAGGTAGAGGCAAGCTTTTTCTTTGTAATTGGGGGTTATGATTAGGTATAGAGTGGTTTGAGTAGGAGGGGTGTACTGCTGTTGCATAGAATTGAGAATCAGACATATTGAGGTGGTACTGTATTAGGAGGATTTTTGTTTAATTGTCAGTGTTGATTGTTTATGTATGCTAGGCAGCTATTGAGTGCACTATTTTGTGTGATTGGCAGCTTTGTTGTATTTGATTTTGAGAGGGTGGAAGACCAGGTAAGTGAGGCTTAGTTCAAGGTGAGGTGAATGAATTGTTTGCATATCACATTGAAGGATTCTCTTTTTTGTCCAAATATGCTGCTGTTTATTGATCTAACGGCATTTCATTTGTGTGTTACCTTTGAGTTGATGTCATTGGTGTGGGGAATTAATGCCAGGTGTGTGTCATATGTGATACCTAAAATTGTTGGTGTTTTTGCTGGTTAGGATAGACTGTCCATGTAAGGTGACTGGAGGGTATAAGTTGGATTCATATGGTCTGGGGTTAAAAGAGTGATTGAAGACTTCTGTGGAGATACAGACATTCTGTTCTAGTTGAGTCATTGTTCCAATCGTGTAATTGAGCCCAACATGTTTGATATTACTACTGTGGTGTTGAGGTGTTGTGATGTGATTGTTAGGTTGTCTGCTTAAGAAAGGACCTTCATGTTTAGGTTTGCCTGAGGTAAGGGAGTTGGAGAAAGAGCTGCTCCTCAGGTACTCCACTGATAAGTTTTGTAGTAGTGAAGCTAGTGTATGTGAATCTGGCATGCCAGCTAAGAAATTGGCAAACCACTTTTTGTTTTTGTTGTGGAGGGTGGTGCTAAATACTTTTTGTGTGATAATGTGTTGAGGACAAGGTTAAACATTTTGATGATGTCTGTTGCCACCAGTGCTGTATGGGAGGAGGGGTTTGTGTGGTTGAATCCATCTAGGATATGTTGTGTAATCTCAAGGTGTAGTGTGGTGGTAGGTTTGGATCTAAAGCCATTCTGTGTGGGTGAGAGTGGGATGTTTTGTTTAATTCTGTTGTAGATCATTTTTTCACAGAGTTTGTGGTTAGAAATTATATAAGAGGAAGGGGAGCTGGGTTCTTTGGAGGGTTTTAGGTCTGGTATTATGTTGTCAAGTTTCCCTTTGTTAGGAATTTTGTTGTGTAGCTGGGAGTAATTGAAGATATCTAAGTACTTGGATTGCAAATGAGCCATGATGTTTTATGTGAAAGTTGAATATTTCATGGCCTATAGAAGAAGAGTTCTTTGTTTTATTTGCATTACTTTTGTTAGTGGGAATGGAGGATAGTTCTTTCTGGAGGTGGAGGATGAATTTTGTCTATTTTTTGTTCATTTTTTATAGATTATTATTATTTTTTATATATATTATTATACTTGATCGCTCTTTCCCGTGTCAGCAAGGTAGCGCCAGGAAACAGACGAAAAAAGACCCATCCCCCACATACACACATACATGCAAATATATGCACAGTACATATATATACATATCAACATATACATATATACATACATACACATGCATATACACATGTACAT
>JAYMFT010113678.1:0-13442 GCA_038088735.1 Panulirus argus
ATGTATCTTTTGTTAGAGAATATATATATATATATATATATATATATATATATATATATATATATATATATATATCAACTTTATAATGTCTAGAATAGAGATTTATGTAATGAGACTTTCCCTGGGTAGCCATTTAGCGGGCAACGGAGGAGACAGCCAGCATTTGTCCCTGGCGTGAGCACTGAGCAAAGACATTCTTCGTGGGCGTCGTGGAATAGCAGGTGGTCTCTTTATATTAGCTAGAGACCTCTTGCCATTCGTCTGCATTATCGTTGGCCGTCAGGTATACCAGCATTTCGACATAGCGTCCGATATCATGTTTGTTTTGGGTGTACGCAGGACGAAACCAATGTATATATACCGGATTTTAGAATGCTGTTGGACAGGAATTATTTGCATCATCCGACATGAAATCTCTTTACTCAAGTTTTGGTGGTCGAAAGAATTTCAATGCGAAAGGCGGAAATGGAAGTGGTTATCAATAATGATACATGGCAGTGTTTGCTCGCGAGTGAAGGATGGTGACATCTAGCATATCATCATCGTCGTGCTGGGACAGGGAGCGAAGATTTCAGCTGGACACAATGTCCAGTTTCATGAATGACTGTAAATGATTTTACTCTTGTGAAATGACAAGTGCAGTTGACTGAACGGGGAACAGGAAATGAAAAGTAGATAACAACAATCGTAACCCTCTGCCTAAGGCTTATTGGCAACTGACTACTGTAACGAGAGATGCTGCATGTCGTCAATGATTTTCTAAATGCAACATTACCTTGTTACCTTAAAACTTGAGCAACCATTGAACGGTAGATAAGATATGAAACACTGTAATCAAAAGACTTCATCCACTGTTGAATACGTAGCATCAGAAAGAAATATATACAGGATTAAACCTGGTAACTCAACAAATATTTATCCAAAAAGCCATTCACCTAAGCTGTATAAGGTACCCTGATTGGTGGAGTAACTAGGATGGACCGGCTAAAGGCGGAGCCCCGATGCTCTGCGCCATTTCATTGGCTTTTGCTCAACAGCTCTGAGCTCGACGATTGGTCCGGAGTAAAATCACCCTCATAACTTAAACAAGATGGTGGATTGCATACACAGCAATTCACATGCACACCATCAAGTTATTCAGAGTTCATGTTAAAGTTCACGTGGAAAATAACTTATGTACAATACGCAGGTGCTGGGGGTTTCCTCAGGCAATACAAACGATAGGTTACACGCCTTTGAAATGCCAGATCGCATTATAATTCTAACTCAAGATTGCTTTATCACTGCATTTCATGACGTTAGCAACAAATTTGACTTAACTTGTTCAGCTGTTTTTCATGTTAAATTCAATGATATAAAAGAGGTCTCTGACACTTTAGGATAAGTATGGAATAAGATGATATCTATGATGAGTATTAAAAGTTATCATACTAGCATTATGTTAACAGTGCCAGTGCTATATTTTTGTAGTTTATTCATGTAATCAAAACGGAGTGTGGTTTAGTCATATCTATGAGTGGATACAGTAGTCATTCGTCCAACGTATCATTATGCACAATGATATTAGATTACTAATTTCCTCGCTAATTTATGTAAGATTCTTTCATATGTCTAAATCCTCAACCACCCAATCCTCACCCACTCAGTTCCTCATCCACCTACACACGTCACTCATCCATACATTTATCTCCCCACATTTCAATCCTCCACGCTTGCATTCCCGTATACTCTTATCCATTTACATCCTTATTCATACACGCATGCCTCACCCACCCTCACCTTCATCGACTGCACTTTTATCAAACTATCTTCATCCATCACAATCTTATCAATCTACACCCTCTCCTATCTACAACTGTCATCCGCCAATAGTCCACCATCATCCATCTACACCCTCACCCGCTTACACCCTCACCTTCTCTTGCAATCACCTTCATTCAGTCACACAGTCACATCCCATTTATTCACTCATCCTAACTTCTCACACTACAAACGCCCTCCCTCTATTACATTCACATTACTCATTCATAAACAACCTCATCCAAACACCTCCCTATCCAAATCCTATGCCATCCATTCGTAGCCTCATCCAGTAACAACCCCCAACATCCAGATCTATCCTCTCCACACACACTACTTAGATATACCTACGCTCTTGATCATCTACACACACACACACACACACACACACACACACACACACCTATTCCCCCACAAACACATTCACACACAAACATACATTAATAAGCTTACCGATGAGAAAGCTAAGTAATTACGCTGTGAAAGCTAACAGCTTACAAAAGCTTAAGAAGTTGTATCACTGTACAGAATATTAAAGAGATAGGACTCCCCATGAGTGTAGAACTCCCTCACCTTAAGTACAAAACAGCCATTACGAATAGGTAATCACACACACAGGAGTCCCTCTTCTCTCCCCACCTACATACACACGCACACACATACATGCACCATCGCCACCAACACCACCACACTATAGAGACTCAAGACTTCCTGTGAGGCTTAGGACCTGCAGCAGGTCGTGGTGTGGTCTTCATACCATTGTCGCCTTTACAGGTGTGGTCCCTCCTGCTCCTACACCACAATCCACTCGCCTCCCTAAATGGAAATCCTCTTGTCACGAGTTTCTTTTGTCATTGTCTTGCCTCATCCCCTTGGACGCGACGTTACAATTCTTGAACTGGAAAGCTCTACCCTTCAGCATAGCAACATGAACAGCATGACCTTTGACCTAGCCCATCAGGGTCAGGTCAAAAGCCAGGACGTCATATCCAAGCATACCATCGTACTCAAGGGAATTAAGTTAGTACGCTTTAAGTGAATGAGATAAGCAGATAGATGAACGCCAAGTACATCTCTTTTTCTCATTTCCGTTTGTAGACTTATTTTCATCTATTATTTATCAATCTATTTATTTTTTTGGACATTAGATCCATGAAATTTGCTTCGTTCAGTTGCGTCAAGTGCAGTAGGTTCTTTGGGATTTTTGTTTTTGCATAGTTTGCTGTTATGGACGGACAGATACGGTGATGAGACCTCAACACCTTGCTGCCTTAATCCAATATTTCTCAATTTTTCGCACATATAGAAAAAATTAGATAAGATTGAAAGATACACATATAGAAATTCAATATTTTTTGATATTGCACCGTTCTAAGTGTATTAAGGTATTTCTGAAAACCTGTACAGAATAAGGGTATCAATATATACATGATCTCAGTGTCAATTGATTCAGACCCACAGTAATTCAACCCGAAGGAACTAAAGAGACTTTTCTTTTTATTTTCATAAAAGCCGTTGTAGACAACGAAGGGTTAACGAGGTAGATAAAAGTAAAGATTATATAGTGCATCATTTTTCGTTCTGCGCGGTGCTGTCTCTTGTGTCGCTCTTACCCAATTGGAATTCGAGGTTTGAATGTTATTACACACTGGAGACAGATGACGATCAGTTGACTGTCTTCGTGAACATCGTCACTCTCTGGGTCGGATGTGGAGTACGCTTCCTAGTTACGATTATCGTCCAGATTGCTTTTTACTTGCTCGACGCTTACGAACGCAACGTAAAGATCGTGCCTGTATGAGCAACGCTCAGGGTTACGTTCGTGGTGGTGTATCATAATATGGCACTCTACCATGATTAAGGATTCTGTCTTATTCTTCTCTTTTGAAAAATATCCCCTTAGGTGCCAAGCTAGAACGCCCCTTTCGTTCCTCTTATCCCTAAGGCACATTTCTGGGCATACACTTAGTATTAGATGCAAATCAAGTGTTCCTTCGTCAAGATTAAATTCTTTATATTTGCACATAATATCTTCCACTGTCTTCTTATGTCTGAACACAAATTCCACGCTTAGAATTTACCTACATATGTCAAATGAAGTTTTTCTACTTCAAGCTTTAGGTGCCAAGGAAGATCTGTGCAACGTAAGAAAGCTCTTGGCATTTTTTTTAACACGTTTCTAAGCGTTGTCAGAACGCCATCCTAATAGGCTGTCCGAATGATGATAAGCGTAAATTGGAATATCACATGATTTCTCTGACTCATTATGCTAACTTCCGATCAAATTTGCTGAAGGGATTTTGATTCTAACTTGAGTCATTCAGCTCCTTAAATATGCATATAAAAGTTACCGGACTACGTCTTCCTGAGGTTACACCGGGAGATGGAGAGTCATCTTTCAGCAAGGCTGTATCATTATGAGTTGCCTCGAAGCCGCAGGAGCCCTATGAAAGAAGTCATGTGGCATATGCATATATATATATATTAATGTGTGTGTGTGTGTGTGTGTGTGTGTGTGTGTGTGTGTGTGTAGAGAGAGAGAGAGAGAGAGAGAGGAAATTTTGCTGGTGATTTTAGTCATGCTAACAATTTTTTACTCCAGGAAGTGTTATACCATTTCTCTTCATGGGCAACAATAGCACCTGTGGTATTATGAAGCATTAAGTATGGTCTCCCGGTATCACAGTCTTTAAAGTTACTCGTTCTTAACAGCATTACTGGAACCTGGATAGATAACCTGTCATTCTCTTTAGCAATTGCAAAGTTAGATGTATGCCAATAATGGTCTCAGAGCGTATAGATAACATGATTATATCTCCAAAAAGAGAGTTGTCCTTTAACATTCATCCTTTGACCAATATATGAGCATATGAGATATAGGACTATTGTTCTGCCTACTCAAAACCTCATTCAGTACGGGGCATACATTCTTAATGGGCTTGTTGGAGGTTCTGCTTAAGATACATCATAGTTTCAGCCACATGCTAAATATTCAATCCAGATGGTGATAATTGCTTTTTCCAAACATCACATTCTGCAGTATTGTAGCACCAAAAGGTAAATTACACTGTGATGGTATAGTAGAACAATCAACATTACACATTAGTTTCAAGAGCACTGTTAAAGCTATAGGTAACTGAAATACTTTTAGCGTCCTTTAAGGTGTCTTCAAAGAAATAGTCAATAACAACTGAAATATTAGATTCTAGGATCCAGTTGCATTATAAAAAAGAAACGTATTTGATTGGAGAAAACTACTGTTATATAAATAAGAAATTTGTGCCATTTTTGATGATGTTAACATTATCATCTCATTTGAACTTTCACAGCAGTAGAAGAACCCAAAGACTAGATGAGAAGAACAGGGTGACCAGACCTCCTTTACCTTACCAGTTACAGCACTTGGTCGTCGCGAAACACAAGTGAAAGGAGATAAAAAGGACACATCAATTCCTGGAGATTCTATGCCTAAAAGAGGGCATCCACTGCAGTTGTTGAGGTGTCAGAATATAGAGAAGCTAAAGGACTTCACGAGCTCTTCCAGGAATGCAAGAGCCGCCATAAAGGTATTACCAGATCATGTAAAGTCGTGGAAGGACTTGATTTACACTTTTTCGTAAGAGTTCTCTCTTTGTTAAAGTGAAATCCTAATAAACTTGGTTTGTCCAGAATTTGATAGTACGGGATTCTGTTATGTGATTTACAGGAACAAATAAAAATGCTTACCGATTCCATGAGTGATACATAATGCCACTGAGCTATGCAGTAGAATCTGAACTTACTCTAGCTAAAGAGCAACGAGCCTTCATAACATTAAGATTGCTTTAACTTACAAAAGTAACATTCTGGTAGCTCTAACTTAGAAGTAAGAAAGGAAGAGACACTCCCTAGTTTAGCTAGAAGTTTGGGAATGTATAAGCTTAACTAAACCAAGGATATTAGAAAATGAATAACAATCTAAAGGGTGGACATCTTCAAGGTTAAAAGTATAGTACTACTTCATATAGATTTAATGTGTATGACATGGACCTCATTAACTAATCATGGAAGACGCTTCAGTGTCTCAACATGGCACATGTTTTAGGAAGTGCAGAAGCCCACTAGTTTGAGGATAATAAAACTCTTAACCAACCTTTCTCATTTCAGTCTTTATTCTTAATGCTGTACCACGTTTAGAAGTCAATCATGATCTGTATAGCTAATGAGATTTTGCATTGAGATGTTAAATATCTTTTCTTATTGTAACCTCCGCAAAGATCTGTGTTTATGTACAGGAGTTTACTTGGAAAAAAACATTCAACATGAGACCTGTTAGCATATGCCAATATTAGATGCTGAAAGGATCCTATTCGCCCACTAGAATCTAATTGCGTCTAGTTTCTTAGAAATAATAATCAAGTCATTTTCTGAATGTTTGAAATGTGTTTACATTAGCTACATTACTGCTTATTTTATTTCTGTATTCAGTTACAGTCCACTAAGTGCAAAATAACTTTTTCCTGATACTAAACTGAATCTTTTCCCCATAATATTCATTCCTTTATTTTTTTATTTTCCAGTGATATTGTAGCTGTAACGTATCTCTGATTGATTTCACCAATTTTCTTTTATCTTAAAAGTCTGGATATGACTGCTTCTTATTCATTGTTTTTTAGAAGAAAATAGATTCAAATCTCCGAGTCTTTCCTCATCTGGCTTGCTTTTCAACCCTAGTATTAATGTGATAACTCTTTTCTGGAATCATATCTCAATTATATTCAGAATCTTTATGCTGACGAGACTTCTCTGTGATGAATTGCTTATCTGGTTGCAGTGCCCTGTTAAAAGTCATTAAGACTGATTAGCACTTCTCTTTCAGATGAGATGGCAAGGAATCTTACGAAATCCCAACAATAACATATTCAGGTAAGCCTGTATTACTCACCTGGCAGCCATGATGGATGTCAGATCGGTGCAAAATGAGGAAATGTGATAGATAACTACTCATCAATCATTTTTGTACATTTTTTTTAGTTCAATACGACCATTGGTTTTCAGTAAAAAAAGAATTCTTACATTCTGCCATTGAGAGACCATTTCATACCTTGTGGAAGCCATCATAGGTGCTGCACCAGCACGAAATCATGAATCTTGATAACGAACCATCCATAGATCATTGCTAAAAAAAGTTCTGGTTTAGTTGACCATGAGGTTTCCGAGATTATTAAAATGTGAAAAGTTTTACAGAAGGATTACGGATAACGCATGAAAACGGACGCAAAGTGTTGATAGCAGCGCACCAGAAGAGCGAGTAGAAATTGGATCTCAAGACTGAGAAATATCTATACAGTGCTTGGATGTGACGTCAAGGCATATGATAGTTCTCACATGAGAGTTTCATGTTTCACTTAAACATGTAAACAAGATATAGACGTCTCCCTCCACATCTAACAGGTACAGTGTTAATTAGTGTGTTGTAATCAAACACACTAATTCATGATTACTCCACGAACAATTTCTGTGAAAGAGTCCTGGTGTTACTCAAGACCTTCCGAAAGGCTAAAGCAGCTCAAGACTGCGCTACTTTCAGTAACACAGAAATGTAGACTCCTTCTTAGTGATATGTTCTGTAATGAGACTGTACTCCCAGTGATACAGCCTTGCCAAAGGTGACTTTTCACTTGCGATTTACCCTCGAGCAGGCATTAAACACAGTGCAATGCATAAAAATCTCTTAAACATACACCTATAAAACATACCCACAATGCAACACCTAAAATTCCCTTTGTAAGTTTTATTGAATATCTAATATTTTTCAAGATGCTACATCATGAACTTCTACAAGTCATATTAAATACCGCAGAGGGTAGTTATAAAATATATTTAATTAGTCTAAGTAAAGTTTCCAAGCATCTAACATTTATGGAACAGCTATGACTATTATTATTTAGCAACAGTTAATCAACAGAATTTATTTATATGAATCCTTGATGTACACCTGTGTAGGTTACTGTTCGTCTGTTCCTGATGTTAAGGCAAGAAAAGCAATTGTGTGTGTGTGTGTATATATATATATATATATATATATATATATATATATATATATAAAGTGGGACCTAAATCAGTTATGCAGCAATATGAAGGCATTTGATTTCAACATGAATATGTGGAAAATAGCTATCAAAAGTAGCAGAATGATGATGCTAAGACAAATAAGATGGTCTTTGTATGTGGAAAAATGGCAGGAGCAGTAGATAGAGGTAATAGGTAGGAACATCTGGCAAGTGCATTAGGTAGAGGAAGTAGGTAGGAACATTAGAAAGGAGCATTAAGTAGATGTAGTAGATTGGAACATTATGTAGGATCATTAGGTAGAAGTATTGGTAAAAACCTAAGGTAGGAGCCTCAGGAAACTCTGCGCTAAAGATGTCCTCTACCAGTGTCCTGTCAAGGATGAGGCACTAAAGGCTAAGAAGTGGCACTGGAATTCTCCAAATATGGAGAATATTTTCCCGTGGCCACACCCATGATGGAGTTCCCGGAGAGAATTGGGCATCAGATTTTTAGATAGATAGATAGACAGGGCCAAGGATGCCAGAATGGTGAAAAAATTGTGGAAAATGAGCTGAAAGTAGAGTTATGAAGGTGGTTAATACAGAGATGATCGTACAAAGCGAAAGATAATTACCTGTCCATCAATATCTCTGATGCCCATTCCCTCCGGGAACTCCCATCAAGGGGTGGCCACGGCTAAAGTCTCCACTTATCCCTGTCCTTACATGCCTTCCTGTCATACACCATTCCATGCATTCTTCCACCATTTCTTTCCCTCCAGTATTGCTCCACCATATTTGCCCATGTCACAGGTGGTCTTCCACTCACACCAACCCCTTTAACTGTCCTATCATACACTTTCCTTGTAAATTCCCAGTCTTGCATTCTTTCCACATGCCCAAACCACCTCAAAGTATTACATTTCACCGATTTTACCTCTCCACAATTCACTACCTTTGCATTTCCTGCCATACCACATTTCTCATACACGCTTTCATTTCTTTCTTCATTCCATCTAGTCACACCACTTACTCTATTCAAATAGCTCATTTCTACAGCCTGGATTCTTGACCTCTGTGACTCATTCCATGTCCATGTTTTGGCTGCATAGGTCAGGATTGGGAGGACTATGCTGTCCCTTAATCCTCCCTTCAGTTTCATACTTACAACTCTACCCTTCACTATTCTATTAAGGGACCCAATGACCCTTCTACCCTACACTGCTCTCTCCCTTATCTTCCTTCCATTATACCACACTTACCCAAGACAGATCTTAGATACTTAAATTCTCTCACTTCTTTCAGTCTTTTCCCCCCATATCCACACAACAATTTTGTACACTTTCTTCTTTCGTGTTATATGATTTTACAAAATCTATACCTTCACTCTCTTTCCTTTCAAACACCATTACTTTACTTTTACTTGCATTTACCTTCAATCACCTATGCTTACACACATCATAAAACACATTTACAGCCTTCTGCAACTCCTTTTCACTCTCAGTAAACAACATAGTATCATCCACAAACATGCTTGCCACTAGCCACCATATCTCACCACCACACTCCATCTTTGCACCCCTTTTCCCTAGTTTTGCTTTCATCTCTCTTATCACTCCATCCATATATATATTGAAAAGGTACTGTGACATCAAACAGCCCTGCCTCACACCTACACGTATCCTAAAACTTTCACTTAGCTCTCCATCCACTCTTACACATGCATCTGTTCCTCTATAGAACTCTTTCACACTATCCAACAGTTGTACCCCTATACCATATATCCTTAACACATCCCACACAGCATTCCACATATCTTTGTCACTTACTTTCTCCAGATCCATAAAAGGTTTTTCTTCATGTTAGGAAAAAAAAAGCTTTTATGGATCTAAAGAAAGTGTATGACAGAGTCAAGCAGAATGCTTTGTGGGATGTGTTAAGGATGTATGGAATAGGGGGATAACTGTTGGATGGCGTGAAAGCATTCTATAGAGGAGCGAATGCTTATGTAAGAGTGGATACTTTTCCATGGTCATCTTTACCACAAAAATCTGATCCACACATCCCCTAGCTTTCCTAAAACCCCTTACTCTTCACTTATTCTGCATTCAGTCAATTCCATCACTCTGTCAACAAATATTCTTGCATGCACTTTTCCTGGTGTACTTAACAGACTTATTCCCCTATAATTGCTACATACATTCTAAGCACCTTTTTCTTTGAATAAAGGAGCGGTAATAGCTTTCACCCAGTCCTCAAGCACAACCTTCTGTTTCCATGCTAAATCACCCTCGATAGCCAACAGGATAAAAATGTTCTTTTTTAGCAATAAAAGAGGATTAGCAGAGTGATAAGGAATAGCTGTAGTCCAGGAAAGTTGTTAGAGCAACATTGTTCAAACAATAACAATACAAATTTAAACAGAGGTCTGATATTGTTGAAAGATATGAAATGAGCTTGATTATCTATGCAAATACTGAAATGTGGAATACAGTAAAATGTAATCCATATGGATATAAGAATTGTTGAGTAAAATGAGCAGTTATACGTACAGTATAACTGATTGGAAACATCCTATAGTCCAAGACAACAAAAGCCACATGTAATGACACATGGGACAAACCTATGCACATTACGTATAGTCTCGCTTGTATGTCGTTAATATGAGGTAAAAGGTTTGATACATCTGTGAGCTTGAACATATATCTCATGTGTATGTTAATGAAACATGTATCTATAATTACTCTTTATTTCCTTTACATTACCACTATTCCCATTTCAAAAAAATATCGTAGAGAAAGCACCTTTGTAAATTTCAACAGCATTACAGAGTACTACATAAGAAGTGTGATATATATTATTTACATTTTAAGAATAATTATCTAAACCATTGCATTGTTCACCAAATCTCATTCATGAAAAATGCTCCTTTATGTTATTTCATCACAAATCCTGTACACCAAGTTGAATTGTCTTGAACACTACAACCACGTTCATCTCTTTTCTCAAAATCAACTCTGTTTATCTATCAGCACCATGCATGGGAAGATACTGGACTTTGCCTGCTTGAGGTTATGCTAAGAACAAGTTGCCTTTGGCAAGACTGTTACTGCATGGAGTGCAGCCTCAAAGCTGCAGAAGCCTGATGAAACAATGATAATGTTGAACAAGAATTTGCTCCCGTCGTGAACAGAATACTCACTTAATATTTCAGTTGGTAAACCTTTCTACATCCTTAGATGTCAAAAGCCCAAAGCAATGGTAAAAATATTTGCTGATAAACTTTGCACACAAGTTTGACATGAGAGAACCTGATTGCTATTGGCTTACAGTAAGAAAACAAAATGTAAAATCAATGGGTGTTTATAATCCCACATTTTTTATATATCTTCATATTCCTCATTATCTCATCTCTAATAATCCCGTAAGATTTTTCTCAAAAAATTAAGTAATTGTGTAACTCTTCACCTATGCCTCACCTCCATATCTTTATACAGGTGACAGCATTCCTATTACCAATTCTTGCCAAAAGGGAAAATTCACTTTGTTTAAACTCATTCAATCCTCACCACTCAGTATCATTCTAATATTTGCAATACAGGCATCTACAGATGTTCTTTCATTTATGCAAATGAATCAGCTCTTGCCTGAAGATATTGAAAATCAGACCAATACCTCCCTTTTTTAAATAAGATATTCATGTCCACACACATGATACAATGAAATTGCTCTGTTCTCACAACAATAGTGAACCTATTATAAAAATTGTAATGCTTTACAACACATTGAAAAATTCGTTTGTGTGAAAACCTTCAGAGTCACCTATTATAGCATGAATTATGATACGTAGATCTTCAAAAACTTACAATTGGGAAACTTATTAACTAAAATAAGTCAAATTTAAGGATTTCAACTGTTCCTATTTATATACAGGATTGACTTCATAACTCTGGAAAAGTGATTAAAGGTAAATCATTACATGGCAATCACATTTCAGTACAACATGTCTGTTGGACTTTACATCTATTGTCAACAATAACACAGTTATATGTCATTCCTTTCTTCAGACTCATATACAGCATACCAATAGAGTTCTTTTAAACAATTATTCTTTTCCCTAATATCTCTGAGAGAAGAATATTTTCCTAATTATTCTTACAAATGCTAAATAATAACAATAATCTAAGTGACATAACATACATCACCAGCATTTAACCTTGTTACTGGAATCTGCCTGCAAGTTTAACACCACATGTGAAAAGTCACTTTCAGTGAGGCTGTTGCATAGCAAATAAATTGAAAGGAGTACAGTCTCATAAAAGATCCTCCAGCTCCAGTTGAGTCCACAGTTTACCTACTCATATGCAGTCTCAGAATTGCAGGAGACTTCTCAAAATTTTTTTGTCAAAGCTTTGTTTTTTTCATACATACAAAATTACTTTAGTGGCTGTAGCTCCTACAGAGAAATGTATCAAAATATGTAGGAAAGATATGTACTTGTAGATCCACTTAAACATCACTAGAATCTTCACTCCATTTGTCCTTTCAAGGGAAAATATCTTTATGCCATTTTCAGGAAGGACTATCATGAGGAGAATAACATCAGTGATAAAAATACAATTTAATATCTGCCATAGACTTTTAATCAAAGTTCAAAGTTTTACAGTCACAAATAATATTGGTAAAAAACAATGGTCTTCAAAGGTATTAAATAAATTTCCAACCAGGACCACTTGCACCTGAGCAAATGTAAATTCCACATATAAATCTTAATGCTAAAAATAATCATACTATCAATCTTTATATCAAGTAAAAACAATAATAATGACAATTAAGCCACAGCTAGTAATATGCAATGTCAATAACAGTCTTTGGGACTTTGCTGTGGATGTAGCCTCTGGTTTTGATAATGTCAGTAGCATCAGCCTACTATTTTGTGCATTAACATCATCATTAGGGCAATTGAAAACTAAAGGAATATATGCATTGTTAGGGATTACTATTTTAATAATAGATTTATTTTCATTTATTTATTATACTTGATCACTGTTTCCCGTGTTAGCGAGGTAGTGCAAGGAAACAGACGAAGAAAGATCCATCCACTCACATACACACATATATACATACATGCACAATACATACATCTACACATCAACATCTACATATATACATACATATACAAATATATGCATATACATATATACACATGTACATATTCATACTTGCTTGCCTCCATCCATTCCTGACGCCCCCCTGCCCCACAGAAAATTGCATCACCACCCCCTGCGTCAGTGAGCTTGCGCCAGGAAACAGACAAAAAGGCTACATTCGCTCACACTCAGTCTCTAGCTGTCATGTGTAATGCACCGAAAGCACAGCTTCCTATCCACATCTAAGCTCCACAGACCTTTCCATGGTTTGCCCCAGACATTTCACATGCCCTGGTTCAGCATATCGACCCCAGTATACCACATCGTTCCAATTCACTCTATTCCCTGAATAACTTTCACCCACCTGCATGTTCAGGCCCCGGCTGCTCAAAATCCCTTTCACTCCATCCTTCCACCTCCAATTTGGTTTCCCACTTCTCCTTGTTCCCTCCACCTCTGA
>JAYMFT010113689.1:0-13442 GCA_038088735.1 Panulirus argus
TATTCGGAGAGTAAAAAACAGAAAAACAGGAGTTCTGTATAATTTCGGTCTACATCCTGAGACCCTCTTCAGCAGAAGAGGGTCTCAGGATGTAGACCTTCTTTACCAAACTTCTATGTGCTACTTAGTCAAATTCCTTATGGCAATCAAGATACAGACAATCCATCCAACCTTCTCTTTTTCTAAAACAGAGCTTACTCTCCTTCCTAAATCCATGCTGTCTCTCACTTAGGTAGTTTCTCTTCTGCAGGAAGCAATCAATTTTTTTTTCCAATAATCTTTTCCAGTACCTTACAAACCACGCGCGTCAGGGAGACTGGTCTGTAGTTCAGTGCCTTTTCTAAGTCTTCTTTTTCATAAACAAGTACTACGTTTGTCCCCTTTCACTTCCTTGGCACTTGAACTTACCCCAACATCTTTAACAAAATTTAAAGTGGCTCATTAAGTGTATCTGCACACATCCTTTGCACATAAAAGGAAATTTCATCAGGACCAATATTCTTTCACGGGTCATGAACTTCTAGTTTTCTTTGTCTGTCTTCTTTAGATATTTCATTGCTTTCTATTACCTCCTCCACATTCCACATCAGTGGCATAGGGGGCTACAGCATCTCCCACTGTGAAAACATTTTTGAACATGTCATTCAGTTCCTCGCGCTTCCTTATACATCAATCTCTATAACTCTTGCATAACTGATACACCTGATGAATTAATGAGAAAGTTTTGGATTATTCCTTGCCTTTTCCACGATGTTATTAACATTGTTTCTCTGTTCCTCCTTTCTTATCCTGCTATACCCACTCCTTGCAACACTACACCTTTCAGATACTGGTTGGCTGCGGAACCACCTGTCTCCTCGTCAGAGCTCATCACGAAGTTTCTTCGCTTTTTGACATCCTTTATGGAATCACTCATCCCTCTTTCGCTACTTTTTCTATGTAATTGAGGGTAAAGCTTCCCATGGTCCTAAACCATCTCTGTAACCGTGTGTGTGTGTGTGTGTGTGTGTGTGTGTGTGTGATTATTATATGTGTGTTAAGGGGAGAGAGTTTTACACTCGTGTTGCTCCATCTCTTAACCTTATTCGAGTACATATGTACCATGTCTTTACTCTTGCATAGGTACAAATATACACTCAAACACACACACCAGCCTAAGACAGGTACCCTTTCATCAACAAACCCCAAAGGAAGGATGGACACCTACGTAGGGTGTAGGCCGGCTGCCACGCACAGGATTCGAACCCAAGCAGATATGACCCCGTGTTGGCCTGTGGTGACTCATGGTCAGTAACGCTAACCACTACACCACGGGGGCCCATATGTGTGTGCGTGTGTGTGTGTGTGTGTGTGTGTGTATGTGTGTGTGTGTGTGTGTGTGTGTGTGTGTGTGTGTGTTTTAAGGGTAACCGAAAAATATGAAAATATAGTTTTCTGTTTCCAATTATACTATGTGTTAGTATATTCACTATACTGACGCATCCAATGCGTTTGCCGATAAACAATTGTTACTCCGTGATTGCGGTGTTTATAGTAGGGAATGGATATCATTATGTGTCCAGTAATTTTTGCAAGATATAATAATAAGACGTTGGAGTAGGTAGTATATGATAAGAATAATTACCTCGCTGATAACGGTGATTATAACAGCTCCTGTAACTTATACATCGGTTTGCGATAACTGGACATCAATACAGGGACAATAAATGATGTTTTCGTCTCAACTGTTTCATGAGATCAGATCAGAATTTATTTCGAACCTGTGTTCCCGAGCGGCAGTCATAGTCTTATTGAGGCGTAAGCGGACGAAAGTTGTACCAATACATTGTTGCGACGGACGATAGTTACATCAGTACAGTATATGACGGACGACAGTTTCTTCACAAATGGTCCGTTGGTTAATGAACATCATGTAATTGATGATCCCCTAAGCAGACGGTCCATCTCTAAATGATAATTCTCCTTTGGTTAATTGTATGGATTCTCGTGGTGTAGCGGTTAGCGTTCCTGACCGTGAAGCATACACGGGCCGCCCAGGGTCGAGCGCATAGGTTCGAATCCTGGTTATAGTAGTCAGTCCACAGTCAACCCAGCTGTTCATGCACCCCTAAGGTTTGGTCGATAAAACGGGTGCCTGGCTCAGGCTAGGGTATATATATATATATATATATATAGCATTAATGGGATGGCCTTGATTAGGGCCTCAGCTGCCCGTGTCGTCTCAGCTAACATACAAAAGAAAAGAAAAAAACATACGTCGAAAGATGGTACAACTGTAACGTTTTCTTTTTCCCTTGTGGGTATTCCAAGATTGCTGTGAATTGAATAGAAAACCGGATTTTACAGAGCTGTTTCCTACTGCTACAGTTGCATGAATTGTATTTCCTGGTCATTATATTGTTATGAATGTTATACGATTTTCCTCATATAGACAGTTTGTGGCACTAGAGTTTTCTGTGACACGGTTGAGTTATATACACTGCATTAATCATACAAGGCCTGTTCACTCTTCTCTTTGTCTGTCTGTATGCATGTCTCTCTCGGTTATTATTATTGTTGTCATTATTACTACTATTATCATTATCATTATTATTACTACTATTATTATTATTATCATTATTATTATTACTATTATTATTATTGTTATTATTATTATCATTATTATTATTATTATTATTATTATTATTATCAATTTCACTTCATAGCCCATGGATGGTTTTTATGAACTCCTGCAACGCCTAGGCTGCGCTGCGATCAGATGTAAGGAAATGATGGAAATCTCTGCATTGAGAAGCTCCTTGACGGGACTATATGCCTTGATATTTTGCTTCAACATTCGTGGCAATTCTTCAGATATATTAGAAAAGGTCCAGAGAAAAACCGGCTGCAATGTTGCCCAACGTATCAATGTAAGTTCAACATTATAAACAAAATCTCAATACATGGAAAATAAATATTTTTCTTTCATTCTCAAAAATACAAAAACCCATATATATACTTCAGAAAATCTATAATCATATGAATGTGAATAATAATGTAATACATCAATATATAACAATGATCAAAGCCTAAATTTCATTTATGGTGAACCATAGAAAACGTTGACCAATATACTTCCAACAAACTCCAAACCATAGGAGTTCATAACTCCTATCAAAAGAAAGGAATTACGCAATTTATGAGCAAGGTTGTGTTATGACCTTACATAACAATGAGTTTCAACATGCATCTTATCTCCTAAAATTGGAAAATTTAAATCCCCAAAACAGAATTACAAATAAGAATTCAATCCTTGTACAGTCATTTAACCAGAAACTGTTACAATAAAATGAAACTTCTGTTAGCTTGGGATTGAACACAAGAGGTGATGAACAATACAATAAGAACAGGTCACTTAAAAAATAGATAGTTTCTTGAGGTCTGAATCTACATAGGAGCATAAACATAACCCTTAAATCTAAACTATGATTCCTTAAGTTATCTAAATCACAAATCTAATTTTTTAAGAGTCTTAATTAATGGACCAGAACGGTTACGATTCTTATCTGAATCCTCAAGGAAAGGTATAGACATGGATTCCTGGACTGCTTCAACCGCAACATCAGAATCAGAACTAGAGATTTCAAAGTAATGTAATCTTTATACAGGTCTTTTAAATACCCCTATTGGAAGTTCTAACATTTACAGTTGTGAGGATTCCAGCTTTGCTAGGAAATACATATACTATTACACCCAGGGGCCACTGTAATCTGGCAAGATTATCTTCCTTAACTAAAACTAAATTACTTTTCTTAAGGTTATAATTTGGTGTAAAACCTTTAACAACACGGGGTAAATTTCTAATGTAATCGTTATTCCATAATTTCCAAAATTTTTATAAGGGTCCGATTACTTAAGATTTCTCTATCAGTTAAACCCTTAGCTGAAATACAGGAAGGGTTGGTGTTTACATGAGTTTGAAATCCAGTACTTCCCCCAATGAAAATATGAGAGGGAGATGGTGGAACAGGACTATCAGGATCATCACCAACATAGATCAAGGGCCTAGAATTTACACATGCTTCAGTTTCATGTAGTGTAGTGTCTAATTCACTTCTAGATATATGATTAACGCCTAGAGTTTTTTCCTACAGTAGACTTCACAAACCTAATCAAGCATCCCCACCTACCTCCCCACCAAGGAGACCGTGAAACTATAGATTTCCAATGGGGGGATAGATTATCACAGACTTTCTGTACTTCATTAACAGATGCTATAAAGGTCTTAGCACAATTTGAGTATAACACAGATGGAAGCCCCGAACGGGCAGTGAATCTGCGAATGGCAAGCATACACATATCGAGTCAGTAAATTCCAAATGCATAGCTCTCACTACTGCACAGGTGAAAAGCAAAATATGCGACTTTTTAGAACGAACAACAAAACAGAATACAGGAACAGCAAAGTCAAGCCTAGTCACAGTAAATTTAACCCTAAATTCTGGAAGAGGAGCAACAGGTTGACTACACGCTCTTGAATCATGTCTTTGGCACTTAACACATTCCCTGGTGACAGACTTTGTTAATCTTTTAATTCCTATTGTCCAAAGAATTCCTCTTAAAGTATACACAACAGAAGAAACACCTGCATGCTTTAGACGTATATATTAAAAACTGACAAGCAGCTTTGCTAAGTGAAATTTGGAAAATATTACCGGGTGTTTACTTTCGTAACTTAATTCTGCATTCTCAAGTCTACCCTTGATACTCCATAAACCTTGATAATCCAGAAAAGGATCCAATTTACTTAAGTTTAATCCTTTAGGAAGAGACTTGCTACTTATCAAAACAGTAATTTTCAATGAATATACGTCTCTGCATACAATAGATCATATTTGTTTTGGCATCATCTTATTCATTAGCATTGAGTGGGATTGAAAACTCATTTGCATGTGGTTCACAATTGTGTATAAGTCTTAAAACCTAAGCCACAATATGATGAGCCTTATTAAAGTGATTCCATCTGTTAAACTCAAACAAAGGTGTTGTATAACTGATAGCAACACAAACTATGTCATCCTTATATTTAGTTTCATCCTTAGTAGAAAATAAGGTTCTTCCTACCTAACTAATGGACAAGGGTTCTGACAGCCAATGAGGACCATTTAACCAGAAACTGCTAGACAAAAGCTGATCAGCTAATATTTCTCTTAGAATTAAATCAGCAGCGTTGTCAGTTTCGAAACAATAATGCCAGCAACTAGGTGGAGTTACACTTTGAATTTCAGTAACCCTATTTGCAACAAATGTTTTCCATTCATAAGGATCACCTTGTATCCAAGCAAGGGCAATTTTTGAGTCCGTCCAACAAAATAAGGAATTATCCTTACTTAGATGTAGAGCATTTCTCACATAATTTATTAACCCTGAACATAATAAAGCCCCCATCAATTCCAACCTGGTTAGAGTTACAGTCTTGATAGGGGCTACTCTTGATCTGGAAGCCACTAGTGATACCTTATAAGAACCATCCTGTGACGGGGTTCAAGTAAATATACAAGCCCCATATTCCCTTTCAAAAGCATCTCCAAAGGCTATTCCAAGGAAGAATAGCATCTATCAATACTCCATGACTTTAGAAATTTAACACTCTCGACCCTCTTCTGAAATTTACTTTGTAATTATTGTGGCAACAAATCATCCCAAAGAAGACCAAATCTCCAAATGTCTTGGAAGAGTATTTTATCAAACATTACAAAGAGATTTATAAGACCAAAAAGATCAAAGATCATGGCAATTAGACTAAGAATAAATCTATTGGTTAATACTAAATGAACGTGGGAACTTAATTCCAGTCCCTCAAAGGAAAATATATCAGAGGAGTTATACCACTGTAATCCTAGCACATTAGCAGCTTCAGCATCATTTACATGGTCAACTGTATTATTCAATATAGAAGTTATCAATCTGCTATTAGAGACCCATTCTGTAAGAGGCAAACCTGCATGAGACAAAACCTTACAAGCTTCACTAAACTTTGTATAAGCTTCATCAACACTGTCCGCACCAGTTAAGCGGTTATCTACATACATCTCTAACTCTTGTATTACCTCGGTCAGCGGATACCTTTCAAAATGATAATGAATAGCAGTATTTAATTAAAATGGGCCGGCAGTGTTACCAAAGGGAACATGCAGAAATCTCATAAACTTTATCCCATTTCTCCAATTCAATAAGAGACGATGCACATCTCTATCTTCTCGTTTCATACTAATTTGTGAAAATGCCTTGGTAATGTAAGCAGTTCAGGCTATGGGCCATCTCCTGAAGCGAATCAATATTTCCACCAAGTCCGAGTTGAGTGAAGGGCCAGTCAGAAGACAATCGTTCAATGATATTCTATTGTAACTACTAGCTGATACATCAAAGACAGGCTAACCATGATTCTCGTACTACCTTCCCTTACAACAGGACGGTGAGGCATATGTAAAGTAAGATACGGACTAATTATCTCATTACCTGGAATTTCCTCAATAATTCCCTCTTTCTCATAATTATCAAAAACCTTGTGATACTGTTTTAGGCTCAATATCTTTATCTAAGTTTGTATGCAGTCTATCCAGTCTCTTTGAATCAAGTTTTGCATTATTTATGAGATCACCTTTTGCTGCTTCACTCTTCCAAGGTAAAGCTACTTCATATCTAGCATCAACAAACTGAACACTTAGAAAACTCCTGCAAAGTAGAGTTTGACTCAAAATGACAATTGGATTCCTTTGGATTAATCCCTACAGACTCTAGGTCCCAAAACTTGCTTTAGTCATAATCTGACACCTTTGAAATACACAGCAGTTGAGCTAAAGTAAAAGGAGAGTGAGGGACAGCATGCCAAGCTCCCAACAGAACCCAGCCAAAAACTGACTTCTGGGCTACTATTCCATCAACTTGAATAGTATCACAGGGCATTTTGAATTGCCAGTATGCATCCAGACCTACTAATATATCTATGTCCATATGGACATAGATATATTATAATCATCAGCAAGTTGTACATGGGAAAATGCATTCAATAGCTTATGTGGAACAGTTGGTCTAACTAAAGGTTGACAGATCTTAGGAATTTCAATAGCCGTCAGTGAATGTTATGCATTATTACAATCAAGTATTTGCTGCAAATCATAAATGTTACTTTGCCTACTCACTTTGTCTACTCTTATTTGAATTATTACCTCTAAATGCTGAATATGAAATGGGCTGAACAGAAATCCACTTAGGTTTACATTTTTTAGCAAGATTATTACTTACATATGTTCTGTCAAACATAAGTTTAGCTTCATATTGGACACCATTGGCTCCAACAACCTTAACCCTTGGTGTTGGTAAAATTGTTCATGTTTCATTATTGGAAGCAATATTATAAAGAGCAACTCCAGAATGATAAACTGACAAATCCTTAGTGTTAACATCGCTTACAAATTCAGACCTTTGTTCAGTTGCAACCTTCATGTAATCATTACCAATATTTGAGTCCAATTTGATGTCACACATTAATATGTTTACAATTATATTTTGCTCACTTAGTAACATGTCCTTTACTTAAACATTTAAAGCAAATCTGGCAGACTTAATTCTATCAGCAAAATCTTTTACACTTAATTTCAATATTTCAAAGCTTTTTTCAAATTCATGTCTCTTACTACAAAAACCACATGTTGGCCATTCAACTTCAGATGATATGTGAAGGGCTGAAGCAGAAAATACTTTCTCCCTTGAACCCTTTGGGTGCCAATTCCTTCTTTCTTCAGGTGCACTATGATTTTCCAATTTCCCTGAAGTAACATCCTTGAAAGTTTCCAAACGTTCAATGCTCTCAACTTCGTTTTGTAAGAAATTCAGCAGCCATTCCAAGTCACTTTCATGACCCGCACCTTGCAGAGCCCACTCCAGTCGTATTTCATTCGAAAGACTGATTAGGATGATTAGCGTTGAGATGACTTCATACTGCTTACCGGACACACCTAATGCTTCTAAACTTCTGATGTGTGTCAATAGCTCGTCACATAGATTCCAGAGTTGGGACACACACTTGGGACCTCTTGCTTTCACAGAAACCTTGACATTTAAAAGAGCTTGAACATGAGCAAATATTCTCTCAGGCCTTCCAAATCTCTCCTTCAGTAGATCACATGCAGTCTTATAATTGGCACTTGTGTGAGAAAGACCTGAGATGACCAATTTAGCTTCTCCTTCCAACTATGAAGCTAAATAGCTAAATTTGCATATTACAGGAATGTCTGCATCATCAACATGAAAGCTGAATTGGTCCCAAAAAGAATGCCATTCTGTAAATTCTTTAAATTTCTAAAGTTCTAACTTAGGCAACCTTACTTGTGCAGCTGAAGATCCATTAGTACCATTCACACTAGCAGCACCACCATCTTCACTACTTCTCATATGTTCTTGGAGTTCTGCAGAAGCCTTGATTCGGTGTACAAGAGATTTAGTTCTAAACTCATCTGCTTTATCTAAGTCTTCATCAAGGTCTTTACTCTCTAAGTCTACTTCTAATTCTGACTGGACTTCATCTAAAGTAGATAGGTGATAATCAGAGTTTTCAGTGGTACTTTTCAGCTCAGTTACACTGATATCTGGCTTCTCTAATAAGTTCTTAAGTTGATTACACTGTCTTGTAACCCGTAACCCAACCCCTGGCAGCGGCTCTTTTCTTCTGTAATTTATCCATCTTACTGTCTGTTAGCCACTAAATACTCACAAAAAGTCCTTAACATCTTCCTGACTCCTGGGTTTGGGCACCAATATGTTATTTTGCCTCAACATTCATGGCAAATCTTCATAGATATTGGAGAAGGTCCAGAGTAAAACCGGCTGCCATGTTGTCCAACATATCATTGTATTTTCGACATCTACAAAAATCTCAATACATGGAAAATAAATATTTTTCTTTCATTCTCAAAAATACAAAAACATGCCATTTACATACTTTAGAGAAAATCTATAATAATATGAATGTAAATAATAATGTAATATATATCATTAGATAACAGTTATTAAAGCCAAAATTACATTTATGGTGCACCATAGAAAACGTTGACCAATATACTTCAAACAAATTCTAACAGTCCTTATTTGGTTACTTTCAGTTTTTGAACTTTGTTCTTAATTCCCTCTGTTTTTTCCCAGGCATATATGATCATATATCCCTTCCTCTCACCTTTGAGATTGTAAAGCTTTAGTTCTATTGTTCAAGGTGATTCCTATGCTCCATTTCATTTATATTGTAAAATGTTTCTGTATTCTTGTTATCATAATCTATTCAATCTGCTTTACATGTGACCAGACAACACAGCAGTGTTCAATTTTTAATTTTTTACATAGTTTGAACATTTTGATAATTAAGAGTCTGTCCCCTGTTCCAATTATTCTCAGTATCATTCCTCTCGTTATTTGGCATGATAGCACTATCATTTCAATATGTTCTTTGAATTCAGTTTTTTAATGATAATTATTCCCAGATCTCTGACATTTGCTTCACTTTCTATATCTATTTCTGAATGAAGCCACTGTGATGGCATTAGCTGTCCCATGACTATCTGCAAATTTTTTTCACTGTAATGGCATTAGCTGTCCCATGACTATCTTCAAATTTCTCTATATCAAACTCCATTAAGTTCTCATCAGCCTATTTGTAAATATCATTCAGATCTCTTTGAAGATTTCTTAATCACCCACACTCTGCATTGCTTTATAGACTCTCATAACATCTGCAAAACATTTGACTACACTCTCTTTTATCAGTGTCTGGGATCATGATTTCAAAGAGTATTGCAGCCAGAACTGTTCCGTGTGGTACCCCAGACAGTACATCTTCCTTAGATATGTTTGTATTTGCAAATACATTGAATGTTCTGTTTAATGAAAATTCTTTGATACATTGTCCTATTTTCTCTTATGCTTTGATTTGCCCCTTTCTTTATTTGCACCCCTGAGTATACTTTATCAAATGCTTTTGCTAAATAAAGAAAAACAGTGTCCCTTTTTCCTTCCATCAAACTTTTGTATGTTATCATAATGGTCTAGTAATTGTGTGGTTGTATTTACCAGGGACAAAACCATGCTTTCCTTCATTTATGAATGTTTGAAGCAAGATATTCCATTATGTGTTTTTTATTACTCTCTCAAATACTTTGATTACATGCAGAATTAGACTAATTGGTCTGTATTGTTTTGGCAGTAATTTGGATCCTCCTTTGAGTATTGTGTTATATACACATGTGTATCTACTGTGTTTGCTTGGTCTATATTTTATCTGAATAGCATGGTAAGAGGTTTGTCTATTGCTTTTTCATCATCTTGAGAATGATTGTGAGAATTCCATCTGGACTTGGAGCTGAATTTTCTTTGTATTGGTCAGTTGTTTCGATTATGTCACTCTCTAATTAGTTTATGTCTGTGGTTGCATGCTTTTTATAACCGTTAAACACTTCATCATTTATTTCTTCATGCTTTCTTGTGCTAAACACAGACTAATAATAGTTAACTACCATTTAGCAAATTCTATGGGGTCATTTATGCAGTTACCTTTGAATTGTCCAAACTCAGTTTTTGTTCTTTTCTCAGTTTGTTTAAGCAAACAGGACTAATGGGTTTTGGACCAGACACTCTACTAATTTTTCTTTCTTTTAGTTTCTGTTCCCTTCTCTGTGATTCCTTAACTTCCTTGTCTGCATTACTTATTTTTTCCTCTCACTGTTCCATTGTATCTTTGCATGAAGCAAATCATTGTATTTTCCTCCATTCTCTTTGTTATTTATTCACTGTTTTCAATCCCAGTGTATCTTTCACAATATTTTTTTCTTACTTAGCACTAATTTTGCAATCATTTTATTTACATGCTGGTAGATTGCCATGTTTGTTTTTGCATTACTGTTCAGATTGTTCAACCAATGAATAGACTTTATTTTTACCAGGTAGATGTTGAAGTTCCCTAGCATATACACACTTTTATTTCATCCTGTCTGCCTATATCCATTTCACTGCTATAGTTAGTGCACACTTCAATTATATAATTGTCAGAGATAGTTGTTTTTGTGACCTCAATGTCTGTAATTGAAGTTATATCATTTGTAAAGATCAGATCAATTGTGGTATCATTTCTTGTTGCTTTGCTTATAATTTCAGTCAGGTTGCAGGCCTCACATAAGTTAATAAATCTATGAAGACTTTACCTTTCATCTGCCAATGCACTCCTCTTTTTTGACAATAATTCCATATTACAATCCATACTTTTCCCATTGTACAGAATTGAAATTAAAATCTGAATAAACTATTGTCATTTCTAGCATGTTAATGTCCCTTAGTATTTCTTCAGTTTTTGTTAGTGATACACTGAATTCCTCCATTTCAGTTTTTGGTGGTCTGTGTGTCACTATATTAAATGTTCTTATTGCTGGTATGCATACTGTTAATGTTTCATATTTCCTGTGAGATAATTCATAATGTTTCACATCAAGTCTGCTGCATACATAAGTTCATAATCTGTTTCACATCAAGTCTGCTGCATACATATATTGCTGTCCAACCTTAATTACTTTTTTCTTTATCAACCCTAGTCCTAAATCTGTTTCATTGTTTATTTTTCCATTCATCCACATTTCATTGATACTGATGAGAATTGTGTTATAACCTTTTATATACTCATTCATAAATTTAGTTTTGATTCTAGTATTTTCCATTATTAAACTTTATACATTCATGTAAAATATTTCGCGTGGCCTATGTGTTAATTGAATCATATACTTCTTTATCTGAATTAGTTTGACAGTGTTACTGTTTGTCACAACTTTTTGGGGCATTACATTTTTTGTTAATTCCTTTAGCATCTCTGCTAAAAAATGGTTTCTCATTGTGTTGCCATTACTTTCATCCATACTTTTCTCAGTTCCATTGGTGTTAGTTATGTCATCTCTCATTTTCTCTATCTTCTTGTTCTCATCCCTCCTTAATCTCAATTTTCTATCTTCTTCCCTTGTGTCTTCCCTAAGTGACTTTCCCTAAATCCAATCTTGTTTTCTGTATTTTTCTTGCATGTATATATTTGCTAATTCCTCATCATTTTTTACTATTTTTCTTTTGATTATCATTCACTTATTTCCATATTGTTTTAATTTTGCCTAACTGTTAATGCAGGTGGATCCAAGAATCTGCATTCACAACCCTATCTGCAGCGTCTGTATGCATTAAAGTATCTGTATACTATTGGATGCTTCAAGTCACAGCCATTTTTCCTATAGCCTTTATCCCTGTAGCTTCCATGATAGTACATTCTTGTACACTTGTTACCAGATTTGCACTTTCCTCTCATGTAATACATATGTAACTTAAATCTCTGATTTTATCCATCACTCCTATGGCCTGACTTTTCAACATTATCTTGTGTTGATATTGTCCCTATTTCCCACTTCATCATTCCTTCCTATCTTAGAGGTGCTGGGTTGACTGACCTCAGAAATTATGTTGTTAATTTTTGTGGTTGTTACCTGAATTACTTTCATTCATTTTACATTTACCATTTATGCCATATTATTTTCTTCCTCTTCCTCCTCTTTTCCATCTTCACTACCTGATTCTGTCTCATTTATAGCTTTTATCTTCTCTATAAGTGGGTTCCTTTTCCAAGATGCATATAAGACTGTGACTATAACTAACCTAACATCATATCTGTCTGGTTTCGTACAATCATGTATTGTAGTGTAGCATTTTAAACATTTGATTGTAGGTTGCTCTACTCTGCATAATTTGCACCGTTTGTTACAGTAACCACATCTATTAGTGAGCAGTGCCTCCAATTTTTTTACAAGCATTCTACAAGGCTATCTCTTGTTCTTTTCTCCTTTCTTCTGTATACTTGCTTTACTGTCAAGGAACTTTATTGCCTTTTTAACCAGTAAAGGTTTCATGTATATTTACTTATGCCATTTCCCTCTGGCCTCTAGCATTTGATTAACTTACCTACCTCTACATCTTTCACATTATTACTCTATTTATCAATTATTTCATTATTTATTTATCAGTGGCTCTCACTAGACAACTAAACATAGGTCTTCAGGGAAGGGCTGGAATTAGAATTCATGATGATTCTCCTCCCACTCACTTGCTCTACCACTACAGACCTTCACATGCATAGCTGACTTCTTTGGTTATTATTGTGTAGATTTTTTCCTTCTTTAACTGTGCATTCAGTGTTAGCACAAATTGCATCCTATATAATTATTGTTTGCCTTATGCTTTTATTTTGAGATCAGATTTTCATTTGTGTAAAAGATCACTACACACAATATTATAACATAAAAATATGGGAGTGAAGTTAGGAGTTGCTGAGAGGACAAGAGCTAAGGAAGGAGTAGCATTACTCCTGAAACAAGATTTGTGGGAGCGTGTGATAG
>JAYMFT010113700.1:0-13442 GCA_038088735.1 Panulirus argus
TATATATATATATATATATATATTCATTTATTTATTTATATATACAAACATCCGTCTCTTCTGTAAATAAGATATTGAGCAGGAAAGTGCCAGTCCTGTCCTTCAGTTACTTCGTTTTGCTTCTCAAACTTACCCATCTTGTTTTCACAAGATTTAAGAATGTGCAACATATTCCCTGTGGTGATGCGACCCACAGATGTACCTCCTTGTGCTACATGACGTGTTGACGTCCGTAAATGTATTGCCTGCAGTGCGTCAGGTGACTTCTCTTCCAGCGGTGTTTTCCTGGCTACTGTGATGTCTTCCACGGACGAGCGAAGTCAGAAAACAGACCAGAGTATGATGTCTCACGCAAACGCCATGAATTCTGTAGGCCAGGATGACGTTCCTGGAATGATGACTTCAGAGGGCGGGACGATGAGGCAAGGGGCAGGGCAGGGTGGGAGGTGGCGTTCAGGATATGACCTGGATACCAGGGTTGTGCGCTCCACAGCCCCGCCACCAGTTTCCTCAGGAACACACGAAATACCACTGAATGTCACCCAGGTTTGCAACTTCACACTTGAAGCATCTCACTTTCCAGTACTCAGGTCCCACTGGAAACAACAGCTACCTCAGTGGCAACTGAGGCGTCACACATTCGAATACTCCGGTTCCACTGGAATCACCCGTTTTCTCAGTGGTACCTGGATTATTACACACACACATATTCCTGTACTTTAGCCACACGAGATGCATTCCAGTGTCCTCGTGAGCACGCGGAACATGGGACACCAATACTCCAGCCCGCTTGGCGCTGACCGCACTCCCTTCCAGGCACCTGAAACACGGCACACAGGCACGGTCACACTCTGCCCTGAGGCAGCACAAGGTAAAAAGCGCATTTCACTCTTACGTCCCCATTAACGGCACTCCACGTAACCTCAGCAGAGAAATGGGCGTAACTTCAGACATCGCTGACCTGCAGGACCCTGGGCGGCACTCGGGACATGGGCCTCTGGACTTTCGGGCCCACGGCGCCACTTAGGGAAATTCTCCTTACGTCACCTCCTGACCAATTTTAACCCGTGTTTCGTGAGTGCAATACGCCCACTGTACATTACATGTAACACGTGTTCTCTTCACTGAGAGTCATTCCACATAATGAAACAAAGGTATACGTAGTACAGAGTGACCACGCTGATGGCAGTTCGTAGAAAATAAACAATAGTACTCAATAAATGGCAAAGAATGAAACTAAATCAATGACATTACGAATACCACTTTCTTACCTCGAAGACGAGCGTCATCATTGTAAATATCATCCATGCATAAAACAGCAAGACTTCGAAAAGTCAAACCAGCGATAACATTCGATAAACGGATGTAGCCAAGATAAAACGAATTACTTCCCCTTTGAGCACAATCCAGAAGCAAGGGTTACATTCCTGTCTTATTTCAATACCTTACACAGCCCCTTCCCCTCTAGCGCGCGCGCACACACGCTCCAGTGCCAGAATTTTTCAGACTCAGTGAAGTCCATAGAGGGAGGCGTGCCATTCAGTACTAACAGAGAATGGTGTAGCCAGAGTCGGCTGGGGCCAAATCAAGCTTTCAGAGAGGCCTACTAGCCCTGGTTTCTCCCTCCCAGCCAAGCGTTCAGTGTGGTCAAACTTTCCCACAGGACAGTGGGCGTTGTGCCATCCATGATGTGGGCAGATCTGTCCAAGGTCTCGATCAGCAAGACATGGGCCAACGAGGCCATGCCCAAGAGCGTGAGGTGTACCTCAACAGGTGGCGAGGTCTTGCCAATCCTTCCCAACTTGAGCGAGAGTAACAAGTCTTTCCCTCTCCCTCACGCAACATCAAAGTACTGCCACTTCTCTCGGTATCTTGTCCGACTAACATTACAGACCGAGCAAGTCATTAGCACGCACCGTAACGTAATACACGGAGTACGAGTTTATTTATCTGGAGGGAACTTTAATGTTTGTCGTGACCTTCAAGAACAAACATAATGAATAATTTTGTAAATAAACGCTACACAAATAAACCTGATGAGAGTGTTTTACTGCTAAATGTCACCCACCCGCAGCGAGCAAGCATTAAGGACAAACGAACACTGGCATCAGTTACACACAATGAGTCTAACTCTCATAAAAAAAAAACAATAAAAGCACGTCGCTCTCCATATACAACCTTGATCCAATTTATTCTATCCCAAGCAGGCCCCCGAGTGTTCAGACCCTGTTACCCCAAAGCCTCCTACACTCTATCCTTCTTTCTCCAAACCGTTTCCCTAACCCATGCTCCCTCCACCTCTAACACACACATATCCTACTGGTCTTTCTTCACTTACCCTAACCATATGCACGCGCCATTTCAAGCGCACTGTGGTCAGCTCTCTCAGTCAGACTGCACTTGGCATCAAGCCAGTTACACTGCCATTCCTTACACGATCAACCCGCCTCACACCACTTATTGTCTTCAGGACGTTTCCTTTCTAACACATCCGCCTTCCTCCTTTTCCTTGCACCCAGGACCCAAGAACTCACATCCATACAATACTGGGGAGGACTACTAATCCCTTCAAACGTGCCAAAATAATTACATTCAGCCGTGCCCAACTCCAAGAAGCAGAACAGATCACGGGGGAAAAAAAAAACCTCCGTAGAATAATCAGAACCGAGGCTGATCATCAATAGCAGGGCCACTCACACTCCTCCTTCGTCAGGACACAGCAGGAATGTGTGCTACAAAATCCCAGTATCGCCCAGACTCAAAGGAAACAGTCGAGTAGATAACTTTGTTGAGGAGTAGTTTGGTGCGTGACGGAGGGAGGGAGGGAGTGTAAGAGACCGAGTGGAAGTGTGCGTCACACTTGTTACAAGGTGACGGTAAGAATGTATATCGAATTACAAGCAACTATCAAGATACTCTATGCTGTATCGGATTATGTATCACATAAACGAATCGAACAACACTTCAGGATAATTGGTTCGGTATGAGCGTAACGGGTGTGTGAGGGGGAAAAACTAGAGGCAGGCAGGTAAGAGAAGGGAACTAAATATCATTATTGACATTCTAAACTGGTTTTGTCTTGTGCTAGTGTGTGTGTGTGTGTGTGTGTGTGTGTGTGTGTGTGTGTGTGTGGTAAACAGGAGGAGTATGATAAAAGAAAATATTCTTACTTGAAAGCACGCTATAAAACTTAATCAAAAGGCAATCCGTAATATAATCAGGTAGGTAAGTCAATAATACGACAGTATAAGAGACAGAACTCCTGCAGCAGCAGCAGCAGTGAAGGTCCGGCAGAGGCGAGCCACACACACACACACACACACACACACCGTCCTCCTCATCACCATCAACCACCATATCTCACACTGGTGAACCATTGAGTTGTATCTCACACGTTAGGCTCTCCCGTTACGTAGTTACTCCACCCCCACCCCGCCCCGCCTCGCCCCGGCCCGGCGTCCCACGTGGTGACAGTGTTGTCAAGCAATACGGGGGAGGTGGGGGTGGAGAGGCACGGCCGGACCAGGGTCACTGACCTTGCCTCTACGAGTGCGTGTACCGGGCCACCGATACACGTACACCCGCCTCACACACCCACCCTGCACATGCACCCGCCTCCCGTACACCACAAAACAACCCCACTATCATTCACCATAAGCACAGTAAGGAAAGAGAAGACGAAAAAAAAAAAAAACGATGGTTGCAGAGCGAGGGGCGTGTGTGTGTGTGTGTGTGTGTGTGTGTGTGTCGGGAGGGGGTGGGAGACGGTAGGGGTGGGGAGGGAGGCGAGCGGGAGGCAGGGCTGGGTAGCAGTTCATTGACCGGCCGATGACACCAGCGCACGCGCAGCCAGCCAGCCACACACTCCCTGGCAGACGCACATGGCACGATGCTCTCACTCCTACCCTCAGCCAGCCAGCTAGCCAGCCAGCCAGCCACACACATACACACACCCGAGCACTAGGCACCGCCTCGACCCGTGCCAACCTGGCGGCTAGCAGCTGGCACTGCTAGCCAGGGCCCAGCAGAGCCACCAGCAATATGACGCCACCACTGCTGGTGATGCTAGGTAACACTGTTACCTAGCCCGTCCTAGCCCCCAGCACACGGGTACCTCCTGACACACACACACACACACACACACCACGTCACCATGCGTACGGTATCACGAAAAGGATACAGTGGATATAGATCGTGGCTAAGAGTGGTGGCAGGGTTAGGTGGTGGTGGTAGCGGGGCTAGGTGGTGGTGGTGGTGGCAGGAGGGCTAGATGGTGCTGATAGTGGTAGCAGCAGTGCTAGGTGGCTGTGGCTCGGACTGGCAGGCCAGGTGTTGACAGGCAGCGAAGACAGGCCAGGAGAATGGACGACAGTGTCGGGAAACAGTAGTCGGCAAGTAAAATAACAATGGCAAGCGGAGGTGGGTAGCAGGCGAGCGTCACACAAGCAGCAGCAGCAGCACACACCAGATGCTGCTGTAAAGACCCCACGCCAACAGAAAATATACGTCATAAACACGTCAGTTAACGTTCAAATCATTGGACAAACCTCCAAGAGCAGAGCTGGGCTGATGTATGACATAACCCCAGGAGTACGTGTGGATATCCCCACAGCAAAGGGCATTCGTTCCACAGCTAACCACTTGACCAGCGAATCCTGACCTGCACCAAAGCCGTCCACAGGTTTATCTCCACTCGTCCTTCTCCTCTCCATACGCCATCCCCACGTTACCCACTCACACTGCGTACAGTTATCCGACCACACCACATCACATCCACCTCTCTCAAGGATATACTCCGTATCCACAGCCACATCCTTGAACGTGGTGAGGTAAATATGCTGTGAGAAAAAGTGTCCAAGCATCCTGTGTCTCATTCTAACGACAGCACAGAACACTGATGATGACAGGGGGAAGATCAGCGTAGTGTTAATGACATGAGGTGAGTTGGATGACAGCGCAGTAGCACAATGATGACAGGAGAGTAGAACTGTATACTGATGAGGAATGTTGAGAGGTACATTGCTGATGACAGCACAGGCATTATACTGCTGATGGTAGTAAAGTAGTACACTGCTGATGGTACAGCATTACACAGCTAATGCCATTACAGCAGAACATGCTGACAGTACAATAGTACTTCCATGATGACTGTACAGCAGTGTCATGTTGATTAACAAAGAAGCTATACACTGTCGATGACCAAGTACACTGGCGATGACAGTGGAGTGCCACAGTGTTGATGACATGACAGCAGAGGAGAGTATGCTGATGGCGACGGGAGAGTACACTGGGAATGGCGGCTTATCGAGGGACGACATAGCCACACACACACACACTACCCACCACAATATAAACACTGCCACGCCACACTTGGTGACAAGCATTGTAACAAGAGATGGGTTAACATCTTAAGACTAGCAAATGGCGTCCCTTGAGAGAGAGAGAGAGAGAGAAAGAGAGAGAGAGAGAGAGAGAGAGAGATACTTAAAACGAGATTTTTGCCAAAAGGAGGGGCTAGACCTGGCCGCTAGAGAGCCTAGGGTTACAAGGAACGAGTCGTGTGAGTTACGTGTCGTCAAGTGTTATGCGCTGCTGAGATGGAGAGATTTGTATGTTTGTCCACAAAATGCCAGCAGTCCACGCGTGGGTGTGGCAGACAGAAAAGACAGCTACCCTGGGCCAGAGGAGTGACACTTGACAGCCACTGAAGTGCTGACTTACTACGCAGCCGGAGAGAGAGAGAGAGAGAGAGAGAGAGAGAGAGAGAGAGAGAGAGAGAGAGAGAGAGAGAGAGCAGATAAACACTCGCCACCCCCACAAAAACGAATCTCTTAAGACAATCTTATCATTCTAAACACTTTTCTCCCAACTATCCCCCACTAACCTCCCCACCTACCCTTCTCTCCTCCCCACACCTCAGCTGCCTCAAGATTCCCCCGGGGCAAGTACTCCACAAGGACTTCAGAGGTGCCTGCCCGTCACGCGACAAGGACTCCCCTGTACTCCAGGAAAGTCTTTAATTTATGGTCACTACGGCGACAGATAAGCCAAGAGAGGCTATTATGACACCCAACACCTGCAGGTTGCCCAACGCTTCCAGCAAGGCATATATACCAGGGTTGTAAATACGTCCAAGTTACTAGTGAGGAAAACACCAGGGATGCATGTCACGTCCAGACACAAAGATGAGGTAAATACCAGAGTTGCATGTCATGTCCACTTACTCGTGTGGAAAATACCAGGGTTTTATTTCATGTCCAGTTACTAGTGAGGAAAATACCAGGGTTGTATGTCATGTCCCCTTAGTAGTGAGAAAAACACTAGAGTTGTATGTCACGTCAAGAAACTAGGAATGAGGAAAATGCCTGGGTTGTATGTTCATCTAGAAATGAAAAGGATACATACCAGACGTAAATTCTCAGACAGCAAAAAAGTGGAAGGATGGGAAAAAAAAAGCACTTTCATGAGTAAGAGGGTGAATACGGCTGAGTGGGGGCGTGTGGTGAAGTGCTGTGGAGAATGTTACTATGACAGTACAAGTGTCCGGGCCGAACATGGGAACGGAAGGATAAAAGCTGGAGTAACATGCACAAATTTAGAGAGTCATAGCTTAAAAAGCTGTGTGTGTGTGTGTGTGTGTGAAAGAGAGAGAGAGAGAGAGAGAGAGAGAGAGAGAGAGATTAGTATTTGTGCGAAAGATGGGTATTAGTGGGAGACCGATTTACACTCGTGGTGCTCCGTCTCTTAACCTTGTCCTTATGTGCAATGTTTTTACCCACACACACACACACACACACACACACATATATATATATATATATATATATATATATATATATATATATATATATATCAGCGTAAGCCAGGTAGTTGAGTGTGACAAAAAGTGGGAATGGATGGCCCTCAGCATTCCTACCGGGACACTGGCCCACTCTATCAGCACCCTACAAGTCACTCTACCCAGCCACCCACTCTGTCATCTGGTCCCCATTCCATACACACCTCGTCTTGTCCTACCCCACCGCCCACCCACTCAATCTCGAGGTCCCCACTCCAAGCACAACCCTGTCTGTTCTATCCTACCACCAACCCACCCACTCAGTCTATCACGAGTTCCTCACTCCAAATGCACAGTCACTCTACCATGATTATCGGAACAAATACAAATACGGAAAATCTATTTAGGAAAAGAGTCACGCACGAGAGGAACAAAATACAAAGAATAAAAACGGACGCTTCTTCATCACAGAGAATGACTAAGTTTCCTTTTCGAGAATGGAAAATAGTTTACGTTACATCTTTTCCTTCAGCAAACCTCGCTGAAGAATCCGAAATCTGAAGCTCTCCAGCACGTAACCCTTCAGTACTACACCACCTAGATCAAATTCAGTAGGAAAACTAGAAACGCCACACATTACTAGCGTATGCGACATGTCCCTCTCGGCACCATCTCTCACCATTAGACTCATCTTCACTACACTGCACTCTCGATAAACCTAAACTTACAAAATCCTTACAGGTCGGGTCAAAGGCCATTCCTACTACGCCTTTACCTTCAACAGATCCTCATCTTCGCTACACCCTGGACGCCATTAGCCGTAGACCTACTACCTATTACGGGTTAGATCAAAGGCAATCTTCAGTGCACCCTCGACACCAATATATCATAGCTAGGGCGGGAATTCTTGAAAACAAAAATACAAAATAAGGAGAAAAAGAGTAAAAAAACAATGTCTTTCCCCGACAGGAGGAGGAATGATGATACATACATAGCAGTAAATCGCGTAAAAAAGAAGTGTAAATAACAGTAGTAAGTGCGGAGTGCCGGGGGTGAGGGGGTGGGGGAGGACGTGGCAGGCAGGAGCCAGCTTAGCGAACAACTCCAGCCAGCCAACCAGCCAGCCAGGGTGAGCGGCAGCAGCAGCAGCAGCAGCACCAACATATAAACAGGTGTCGACCAGTTCATTGCCCTAGTGAACGCCGTCGATGACTCATAATGATCGCTAATTAAACATGTAAAGCTTGTCTTGTTTCTGAATCAAGATATAATCTGGGAGTCCAACGCGGCAGAAAGCAGCGAGTATCACGGTACACGGGACATGCGTGAGATATATAAACAAACACACAAGTCGGGAAGGTTCATTGCCCCGGTGAAGGCCGCTACGGGAGCACAGAGCCACACTCCCTCCCCCCACGACTACTGCTTCTTCTCTTCCTACTACACCGTACTCCACCCTCCAGCGTGGCACTATACCACCACTACCACCACCACCACGGTGGTCACAGCACCGGGCCGGACCGCACCACACCACTAACAGTCACAACACATAAACAAACAAGCATCAAGTTCATTGGCCCAGTGAACGCACGGACGGAGGGAACCGCTACCCGGGAGAGCTAATTTCACCGGCAGTACTTTGCAACTGTACGTGACGCCGGCGAAGACACGGACGGAAGGAAGCGCTGCTGCCAGGGGGGAACTACGACCACCAGCAGTACTTTACCTTAGTACGTGGTGCCAGTGAAGATACGGACGAGTGAACCCGCTACCTGGGGGAGGCATCGTGAGCCAGTACCTTGCCACAGGAGGTGGTTCCAGTAACAAGCGAGTGAGAGGCGAGGGAGGGAAGGCCTGGGGAGACGGCAGTGTAAAGAGTAAAGAGCGGCGGCTGGCGTGTAGTTCATTGGCCCAGTGAACCCTTCCTCGGGCTCCTGGACTCGCCGACACAAGACGCTACTCGCACCACACCGCATTACAAATACGCGCGCACGCAAGCACGCATGCATGCACGCACACCTATGCACACATATACACACACATACATTTTAAGCGAACATACAAGGAATCTTATCCAATACAGCGTTATGACAGGTCAGTCCGCGGGGGATGCACGCGCTTCCAGACCCAGAGGAGATAACAGGAAGCCGGGAGGGGCAACACTGAAGGGACGGGCGTACACATTTCTACAGCGTCAGTGTACTTGACTCGTTGGAGCGACCTCAGTGATGGTGAGGTAAATACGGACCATCCGGACCCCAGCTCCTTCCTACAAACAATGCCACAGACAGACAGACAGACAGACACACGTACATAAACACAGCTCCCCTGTATAGTTATATGCACACGTGTTGCACTCTTATTCATATCCTGGTTCTTTTATACTGTCCGTCCTCTTGTGTGCACACACCCACCCTCCCACACAGAGCCGTGCACGTGCATACATACCTTTCAGTACGCGTCGGGGGCACTTTTTATACACCGGGAGTCAGTCAGGTGTGGCGGGGGTAACAATACCTACCTCCCTTCATCATTACTCCCCAGTAGCCGCGTATACATACATGCATACAGCACCCCCAGCACATAAGCCACAAAGTTGCCCACCTTAGCAGACGACACACACACACTACACACCACCCTCAACAAACATGCACACTGACACCTGGTATATACAGAGAGAGAGAGAGAGAGGTAAAAAAATTGTGTATTAATATAAAGAAAATGAGAGATGAAAGACGGGAGTGATACGTATTAACAGTAACATCCCCCCCCTCCCTTTTAATTATTGCGAGATTTAATCCCTTCAGCACTACTGTGTGAACCCCTGGTCTAGGGGATGGGGGTGGGTACGACCCATGATCACAGGTGTGTTCTGACTTTAGGGTTCAGCTTCCAGGTGTATTCTTATCTCGCAGTCCAACTTCCGGGTGTATTCTTATCTTAAATTTCTACTTCCAAGTGTGTTATCTCATAGCCCAACTTCCAGGTGTAGTCTTATCTATCAGTTCAACTATCAGGCGTAATCTTATCTCACAGTCCATCTTCCATGTGTATTTTTATCTTAAGAGTTCATCTTCCAGGTGTATCCTTATCACACAGTCCAACTTTTAGGTGTTTTCATATCGTGCAATCCACCTTCCAGGTGTACTCTTACCTTACAGTGCAATTCAGGTGTTTCTTATATATATATATATATATATATATATATATATATATATATATATATATATATATATATATATATATCATACGTGTGTCACTGTTATGACGTGGGAGCTCACAAGCCCTTTGATCCGTGTCTCACTACAGTACAAACACGTCACCTCACCAGCTAGCCAGCAGCAGCCCAGTCTGGTGAGGACGACTATGGACGGAGCCCGTGCAGAGGGAGGGTTCAGACGTGGGGGTGGGGGGGGGGGTTCTGATCAATACCCCCGATGAGGGCCAGGTAGACAGGTGGTTCACATAATGTCAACCCCCCTCCTCCCCTCCCCTCCTCATGGTGGGCCAGGAGGACCTTAACTATCACGTTAAGTGGTTAGTGTGTACTCTCTCACACTACATATGGAGGCTTAAGTGTGTGTACTCTCACACTACACACGCTGGGTGCCAGGTGTGTGCTCTCGCAGTACACATGCTGGCTGACAAGTGTGTACTCTCGCAGTGTGCACGGTGGCTGCCAATTATGCACTCTCACACAACACATATTGACTGGTAGTATAAATTTAAGACAGGTTTGATCTTCTTGATTCTTATCTACCTCTAGAGATCGACGTGACACCAGGGTGAGCTGTTCCTCGCCTGATCAGTCAAGCTATTTTGCGCCACGGCCCACAGGCCTATGTACCCGTTGTAGCCTGGCTGATGTGGCACACCATTAAGATGGTTGTCCAGCGAGTTCTTCCATTTCTCCACGAGTCAGTCCATCATGTTTGAAATACCTTCTGAAAATTTTTGTCCATGGATGTTTACAATGTTTTCTAATACTGTGTTTACGGTATTATGCTTTCCTGCCTACTCCCATCTTAAGTTTAACTGTTCAGTCAGTAATTCGTCTTGTTTCGGATTCGGTTAGGTTTACAGATAAGCGAGATAACTTACTTAAGATCTTAGAGTCATTGTGACCAACGCTTCCACCATGTTATTTGTAGATTTGACCAAATCCGTTCCTGTAAGAGAGGTTTTGATGAAAGATCCCCCCCCCCACCTGTCCTTCCTCACTCCTCCACCCGTCCATCTTCGTCTGGCACTCCTGGCGCGCCCTGGGCCACATACCTCACGGTACACGTAATGCTTTATGCAAGTTTTCATGACGGTGACACAAACTGGCCCCACCTATTGACAAGGCCACACGTGAGAGGGACTCTCTCGTGCGAGTTAATCCCGCGGATGATGGAGGATGTTGTAGCACCTGTTAAAGAGGTGTTGTCGGAGTCAAGTGTTACCGCCAGTCAAGGGGAGTCTCTTCAGTGCCGACTGGATCCGTCTTGTGTTTCCCAAACAGAAAATGCCTCAAGCTGCTGTATAAACAGTCACTGAATCAAATATTAATAATTCTTCACCCTTCTTCGTTCATCTGATGTTGTTCTTGCGGCTTACAACTCGGCTTCTTGTGCTGCTGCTGTTGTTCGGGTCGTCAGCACGACACAGTCCCCGCCATCCGGTGAACTGGCCGCTACCAGTGGAAGCCCTGTTTTTCTGGTAATGATGACTGGCACATTTCTGGCGGGCAGGTCCCCCTCCATCTCCCTCCCCCCTCCCCCCACCACCACTCAACACCTGTCCTTAAAACACCACCTGCTGTATCTGTGCCAGTGGTGGCATCTCATGGGCCGCTGATCCGTGGCGGTGGGTTCTCAGCGTGGATGTGTGTGTGCGCGCGAACATCGTCCACGCACGTTGGATCTGGGAGGAAGGGCTGAGGAGGGCTGGGCTGGGGGCTCAACCTCTCTCTCTCTCTCTCTCCTTCCGTGTAGTCCCCAGCCACTCCCAGTGCTACACTATTGTGTCTATGGTCCTTAAATGATGACCCGCTTTTCAATATCCTTTCATCTACGTATTCTGTTACTGTTACTCATACCGGGACCTCTACCACCTCACCTCCCACTCCCCGCCTCTCTCTCTCTCTCTCTCTCTCTCATGATTAGTCACTGTACATTAACAACAACTTTACTCGCGTCCAACTCCTCTGTTTACAGTGTGTGGCCTGGTGTCACCCCTAATACCTTGGTCGGCCCTACTGATCCAGGTTATGTTGTGTGCTACGCCACAGGGACGGAGTCACCAGGTGCACAGCCCCATTCCAAAAACCAGCTCCCCTTTAACGGCAACAGACTTAACAGCTTTTTATTCCACTCATTTGCATAACGGTAATTCCACCTTCCTATACCTATAAGGTTGGTAACACACGTGGCATACATAATGTCATGGATTAGTACGAGCCAATCTCTGACACATTACAATCTGCCTGGCATGTTAGTCTATTATGATCCACATACTGGTTGACAGGTGTGTACAACCTTACCATACAAGTTAGTTCATATGTGTGTATCCCTAACCACACACACCGGTTGGCAGGTGCTATCTCGTTAAGTCACACACTGGTCAGTGTGCGTACACCCCTAACACTATACAAACTCCTCAGAACAGCCATATAATACAGCCTCCACACCTCCCACACAGCACAGCCCGATCACACAGCTCCCCCCCCCATGCAGCCATTTACCACAGCCACCCCAACACAGCCTCCTCATCCCCCAAAGGCAGTACAGTCGTACGACACAGCCTCCTCGCCCCCACCCACCCCCATAGTCCAGTCATATAACACTGCCTCTTCATCTCCCCGCCCCCAGGACAATCAGATAACACAGCTTCCTCACCCACCCAGGGCAGCATAGCCAGATAACAGCCTCCTGAACCCCCCCACCCAATCCCCAACCCCCCACCAGGGCAAAACATCCATAAAACGCATCAACAACGTCACATTCCTGACGATGTACATCTCGACCACCATCATAACTCGTACCTTGCAACCGCTGGACTGGCCAGTACCGAGGCTATCTTAAGGGGACGGGCGAGGAAGAAAGACGGGGGCAGAAATTTTCCTTCGCTAATTTCCCAGAGTCTTACCTTAGGTAACCAATGGGAACCTCCTGGAGGAGCAGTCTAATAATTACAGGCCTGTGGGCGATTGTCTATGAAATGCACCATTTCACAAGGATGAACCTTTGGAAAAGAAACACACGTGGGAAAATTAAAAAACAAGTTGAGGGTTGGTGCACCAAGAGTCCTATGAAGGAGGTACACACACACACACACACACCTTCTCAGATTAGCAGCACGAAACGTCATGTACTCATTATGCGTCTGTCATGTTCTCGCTATGCGTCGTCACGTCCCCGATGGGCGTTGTCCCCCTCTCGTTATACGTCGTCTAGGGTACTGAAGGCGAACAGCTGCGTAGTGTACGTCGCCTGAAGCCGATGAATATGTAAAGTTTTTTCATAATCAGTTAATAAAGCGGAAAAAATATGTTTTCATGATGTATGAGTCTGTATACAGTACACATTTTATACTTAAGGATACTCCCTAACTTTATATATATATATATATATATATATATATATATATATATATATATATATATATATATACACCGGGCTAT